>PVKU01005611.1:0-119725 GCA_004027475.1 Anoura caudifer | reverse complement strand
CTGAAATTGAGAACAAGAAAGGAGAGGGATAGGAATATCCAGGGAAAAGGGGAAGGGATTAGAGCAACAAGTATGAAAGACATATGGACAAAAGCTAGGGGGGGGGGTGGAAATGGAAGGGAGCTGGGGAGGGCTGGGGCGGAGGGACGGAATGGGAGTAGAAAACAGAAAACTGTATAAGAACAACAATTAAAATAAAATTTAATTAAAAAAAAAATCTTGGTTGTGAGAGGATGCACAGTGTGTCCACCTACGCCTCCATCTTGGCCGGAAGTCTGGTTATTACTTTTGGAAATGAAATATTACTTGCCAATATGCCATGTGTTTTAATCCATAACTGATCAGGAAAAACAATGGCTTGGGAATATTACATATTGGGCTCATAGAACTCACTAAGCTACCAATTTGAAAATGTAATGTATAAAATCATTTTAGATCAAACGTAGGATACCAATTTTAGCGTGGGATTTAAGAAATGTTGGAAATAATAAACAACCTAATCCTACACCTACAAGAACTGAGGAACAACAACAAACAAAGCCCAGAATGAGTAGAAGGAAGGAAATAATCAAGATAAGAGCAGAAATAGATGACATAGAGACTAAAATAACAATCTGAAGGATCAATAAATATAGGATCTGGCTCTTTGAAAAGATAAACAAAACTTACAAGCCTTTAAAGGGACTCATTAAGCAAAAAAAGAGATCTCACCCAAATGGAAATCAGAAATGAAAGAGGAAGAGATTGCAAGTGATACCACAGAAATACAAAAGACTGTAAGAAATTAGTATGAACAACTATATGCCAAGAAATTTGAAAAGCTAGGTAAAATGGACAAATTTCTAGAAAAAATATAATGTCCCAATACTGAATAAAAAAGAAGCAGAAAGCCTGAACAGACTGATAACACTGAGTAATCAAAAAACTCCCAGCAACAGAAACTCTGGACCAGATGATTTCACAGAAGAATTTTATAAATCATTTAGGGAAGAGCTACCTATTGTCCTTCTCAGACTACTCCAAAACACTGAAGAAGATGGAAGACTCCCAAACTCTTCTTTTATGAAGCCAGCATTATCCTAAAGCCAAAATCAGATAAAGACACAACAAAGAGAATGACAGGCCAATATCACTGTTGAACATAAGCATAACATTCTCAACAAAATATTGGCAAACTGCATCCAGCAATACATTAAAAAGATTATACATCATGATCAAGTGGCATTCATCCCAGGGATGCAAGGATGGAACAATATTTGCAAATCAATAAATGTAATATACCACATAAACAAAGGGAAAAACAAAAATCTCATGATCATATTAATAGATACTGAAAAAGCATTTGATGAGGTATAGCAACCATTTATGATAAAAACACTCATCAAAGTGGGAGTAGAGGGAGCATTCCCCAACATAATAAAGGCCATATATGAGAAACCTGCACCCAACATCATACTCAATAGACAACTAATAGTTTTCCAACCAAGATCAGGAACAAGACAAGGATGCCCACTTTCACCACTTCTATTCAACATAGTATTGCAACTCCTAGCCACAGCAATCAGAAAAGAAAAAGAAATAAAAGGCATCCAAATTGGAAAGGAAGAAGTAAAACTGTCACTGTTTGCAGATGTTATGATAGTGTACATAGAAAACCCTATGGACTCCACCAAAATACTCGACCTAATAAGTGAATTTGACAAAACATCAGGCCACAAAGTCAATAGGAACAATATAGGAACAAGAAAAATAAAGTACCTAGGAATAAACCTTACTAAGGAGGTAAAAGACCTATACTCAGAAAACCACACAACACTGAAGAAAGAAATTAAGGAAGACACAAATAAATGGAAGCATATACTGTGTTCATGGATTAGAAGAATTAGCATCATCAAAATGTCCATACTACCCAAAGCAATTTATAGATTCAATGCATTCCCCATTAAAATACCATATGATCTCACCTATAAATGGAACCTAAAGAACAACAACAAAAAAAAAAAAACCAAAAAAAAAAAACAAGCAAGCAAAATAGAACCAGAGACAATGAAATTAAGAACAAACTGGCAGTAACCAAAGGGGAGCTGGGAAGGGAGAATGAGGAGGGAAAAGGGGAAGGGTTTTCAGGAATATCTATAAAAGTTACATGAAAAAAGCAAAGGTGGGTAGGATCAAGGTGGGAAGTGGGGATGGCTGGGGTGGAGAGCAGTGGTGAGAAGAAAATGGAGACAACTGTTCTTGAACAACAATAAAAAAAATTAAAAATATAAAAAATATATCAATGATATATTTCACAGATATAGAACAAACATTTCAAAAATTTATATGGAACAATAAACAACCCTGAATAGTCACAACAATTTTGAGAAAGAAGAACAAAAAAGGAGTTATAACAGTACCTGATATCAAATTATATTACAAGGCCATTGTAATCAAGACAGCCTGATACTGACATAAGAACAGACACATAGACCAATAGAACAGATTAGAGAGCCCAGAAATAAGCCCAAGTCTTTATGATAAATTGATTGATATTCAACAAAGTGGGAAGAAGTGTAAAATGGAGTAAAAATAGCCTCTTCAATAAATGATGTTAAGAGAGCTGAACAGCTACATGAAAAAAAAAAAAAAAAGAAAAGAAAAGAAAATTGACCACCAACTTACACCATAGACAAAAATAAATTCCACATGGATAAAAGACTTAAACATAAGTTGCAAAACCATAAAAGTCCTAGAGGAGAACATAGGCAAGAAAATCTCAGATTTTCCATGAAGCAATATTTTCATTGATATATTCTCTTGAGCAAGGGAAATAAAGGAAAGAATAAATGGAACCTCATCAAAATAAAAAGCTTCTGCACAGCTGAAAGAAAACAGCAGTAAAATGAAAAGGGAGCCAACTGTATGGGATAACATATTTGCAAATGATACCTCAGACAAGGGTTTGATTTTCAAAATATATAAAGAACTTATATGACTCCAGGAGGACAAACAACCCAATTAAAAAATGGGAAAAGGACCTGAACAGACACTTCTCTAAGGAGGGCATACAAAGGGCCCAGAGACATATGAAATGATGTTCAGCATCACTAGCCATCAGAGAGATGCAAATTAAAACCACAATGAGATATCACTTCACACCCAGTAAGAACGGCCATCATAAATAAATCAACAAATAAGTACTGGCTAAGTTGTGGAGAAAAGAGTGCCCTAGTGCACTGTTGGTGGAAATGCAGACTGGAGAAGCCACAGTGGAAAACGGTAATTTCTTCAGAAAACTAAAAACAGAACTGCCTTTTGACCTGGCAATTCTACTTCTGGGATATACCCAGATAATCCTGAAACACCAATTCAGATGAACCTATGCACCCCGATGTTCATGGAAGCACAATTTACAATAGTCAATTGTTGGAATCAACTTAAGTGCCCATCAGAAAGTGAGTGGATAAACAAACTATGGTACATTTACACAACGGAATGGTACAAAACAAAGATAGAAGGAGCCTGTACCCTTTGCAAGAGTGTGGATAGAACTAGAGAGCATTATACTAAGTGAAATAAGCCAGGTGGTGAAAGATAAATACCATATGATCTCACTTATAAGTGAAGCTGAATCAACAAAACAAACAAGCAAGCAAAATATAACCAGAGACAGTGAAATAAAGAATAAAGTGACAGTAACCAGACAGGAGTGGGGAGAGGGATAATGGGGGATAATGGGGAAGGGCCATCAAGGAACATGAATAAAGGACACATGGACAAAGGCAAAGGGAGTAGGTTCTGGGGTGGGAGGCAGGGACGGATGAGTGGGTATGTGGGGCAGGGGTGGAAATTCGACAACTGTACTTGAACAACAATTTAAAAGAAAAAGAAAAAATGAAATGTTGGAAATATGGGAGTTTTGTTGTTGTTGCTAATGTTCTTCTGTAACTACCACTTTCTATCTACCAGTCCAGGTAACATGATGATTACAAATAGTTGGGTAACATTCAACAATTTTTGTTACAAAAGAAGTAATTATAGAAACACTGAGGCAAAAAGAACTATGAGAATAACACAGTTGCACCCCCATCGTGGTAGCTCCTTATTTTCTTTCATTCAAGATTATAAAACATCATGAAGTCAGAAGCATGAGGTCAGAAGTGAAGTTAAAACTATAGTTAGTACCTTCTTTTGTAAAAAAAAAATAAAAATAAACAAATAAACTTTGTCTTCTTTGCAGTGGCAATATAACCACCTGTTAATTATCAAAACATAATGTCTTTATGTAGAAATCACTGTTTTCTTTTTTTTTTTTCTTGAGTCAATCTCATTTAGTTCTGACCCCTCATTCTTAGTTATCCTCAAAGTCTCTGATATCTCTGTAAGTATCATATGGAAACTAATAGCTACATATGCTGCTTGGCAAGTGTCCTAAAAGTCTTTTCTGGTTATGAATTTCACAAAAGTGATGATACAAGAGAACATATTATCTTCCTTATTTTCTATAGAAGGTAAATTTATAGGCATATACTTTTTGGCTGACATGAACATAGTAAATACATAATATTGTAATTGGCTTTTTTTCCTTTGAAACTACTATTCTTATGCCTGGTGAAGCTGTTACTCATGGATTACTCTCTCCTCTGTCACAAGGGAGAAACACACAACCCAGGAGGGTTTTTTTGGTACATCATAGTTGGTCCATGTTAATTATATTACTCATGTTAAAAATTTTTACAGCTTAAACCTGATAAACAATTATTTATTTAACACTAAAGACATGGAGTAGGGCAGTACAGGAATTGTATCGCGGCTAGGCAATGTCCTCAGGAACCCAGATTTTTATCATTCTGTTCCACCATTCTAACTAAAGGCTTCCATTGTTCTCAGTCACCTCCTGGTACAAGATGACAACTAGCACTTGAGTCATCACCTTGAAGGTCAAAGGAGAAAAAGCAGAAAGGTAAAAGAAGCCCTTCACCTTGCGAAAAGTTTCTTTAAACCTCCTTTTGAAAGTGCAACATAACATCTCTACTTCTATTTTATTGGGCAGAACTTAGTCACATGGTGACATCTATCGACAAGGGTAGCTGGGAAATGTGATGTCTATACATGTCTATAGAAACCATGTCTATACAGCAATCTATCAACCTAAAGATTAGGATTCTGATTCTAAGGAAAAAGTAAATACGGTTATAGGGATAAGCAACTTTTGAGTCTCTGTCTATAAATTAATACATCTAATTAATGCCATTGGGATGATATCTGTGACTACTGAAAGAAATATTTCTTTCTTTTAGAGTGTGAAAGTATTGTAATGTCAAGCTGCCTTGGATCATTTTTAAAAATACATAAAAAGCACCCATTTCAGAAAACACCAATCAAGTAAGGGATAACTTAGAAATGGACAAAAATGATATTGGCCTCTTATGACTCTATGTAAATACCTGAGTCCAAACTGTATTTGAAGTCAACTCCAACCACACCTTGGAATCCAGACAGATAATTTACTTTATTACTAGTTTGTGTTGATTTTCTGCCATTTACAAATAAGAGTCCTAGTTAATGCAAACATGATATTATTTTTGTTGGTTAAAAATGTAATGAACTTCCAATATTAATGTTCTTAGCTGTATATGCTGATTTACATAATACCTAGGCTATTCCATCGGTTTATAATTGCCTAGGAAATATAAATCTCTTCACAAGAAAATCACAGTCTTTCTCTATTTAAAAGTGATTTGTAAACCCAGGATTCCATGAAGATGGGAGATAGTATAAACACAATGTTTGAGCATATTTTCTACATGACACACGTTATCAAAACTTCTAGTGATATTGATTTTCTGGAAAGCTGCACACCACCTTGCGTTGTAAAAGTGTTTGGTTGATTTGAAAATTAACTTCATGTTATGTCTCATCTATCAGGGTAAGATTTCTCAATAAGCACTTACATGTGTAGCCTACTGTTCTGGGACTGTGGGAAAGAGTATGTGGGTGCACCAGCGGTTGAAAATAACAATGCCAGCTGCAGCTTGTCTCAGTGGAATCTTGCTACTTCTGTTTTGCATTGAATTTTCATTATTTTTTTAACTTTCACATTACTCTTCCAGGTAGAGAACAGAAAGGCTTATAAAGTAAAACAAATTACTAGTGACATATTTTCTTTATCAAGAGGTGAATCTATAATAAGCTAGCTCTCTAGACACTCCAATAATGACATTTTAAAAAATTGCATGTCAGTGCAATGTAATTTTCAGTGGCAATTTTTTAAAATGTGCATTATGCAGTTTTAGAAAGTGTCATATTAAATCACACAATGCCATCTTTGTGATTTTTGTTTCATTTAAAAAAAAAATTAAAGAAATTTGAATTAGTATACAGGCCAAAGCACCAGGCAACTGAGACACACCAGCAAGATCAGAGTGCAGATATCTTTTTAAGTTAATGTTTTATTAACTTAAATGTTTTAAGTTAATATTTTATTCCCTTTGCATATGTTCCCACACTTAAAATTACTACATTACATAGTAGTTCCATTTTTTTGAGTGTCCTGCAGACTCTATTTTATACAGGCTATACCAACTTACATTCCCACCAATAGTGTTCTCTATTATCCACAAATGTTCTCTATTATCCATATCCACACCGGCATCTGTTATTGATTATGTTTCTGATGATGGCCATTCACAGGCATGAGGTGATATCTTATTATGATTTCATTTGCATTTCCCTAATGACTAGAGATGTTGAGCCCAGCCCACAGTCTGGACAGATTGGTTGCTGCTTGTGAACTATAAAGAACCCGAATCTCCATCATAAGAAATATAGTATAGGTGAGGCACCTTTTTCAGAGTCATTCCTAAGCCCCAATTATAGATTCTGGTAGTCATGTTCTAGGAATTCCACTTACGTCCCTTTGGCCAACTGAGAGAAAAACTAAATAAGCCACTTTCTGAATTTTTTCTAAACATTGGTTTTTATGTGCTCTTTCAAAAGCAATTGAGGCAATTTAAAAATGAGTCTACCCAAATATTTTTGAACATACAATTGATTACATTTATCTAGTTGTTCTGATGCTATTGGTCAGAGTCACTAGACAACTGCTTAATATAACTTTAGAGTTTTGAATAGACAACATCAGACTCTGATTCAGTAGAAGGTAGTGAGGTATTGTGAAAAAAACCTTAGAATTAAAGTCAGAGCATAATTTGAATCCTAAATCTTGTTCCTACTTGAAAGGGTCAGGGCCAGTTTCCCAGCCCACTGGACTGCTCATGACTCAGTTATTACAAATAATTTTGTAGCCCGTGGCTTAATCAAAACCCTCTCCTACTGAGCACAATAAACATCTGGTGCCAGCCACAGTGTCAGGTGGTCAAACTGACCCTCCTGTACCTGGAAGCAAGCCATCCCTTTACCTAACCCATTGTCCTGGCTCACATCCCCTGCCCAGAAGAACAAGGAACTAACCCCTCCCCTACTCCCTCACAAAACCTGCGCTTTTTCTTTTAAGAACCTAATTCCTGCCTATCTCACTCCCCGACTACAGTCTGTCCTGACTTGTTGCACCTGTAAATGCAGCATCAAATAAAGGCAGATCTTTTGATTCCTCCCATCTCTATCTTTCATGCATTTCTAAACATTCCTTACATACAACATAGGTAATTATTTCTCTTCAATTTTTTAAAGCCTAAATATTGATGTGCAATTCACGTAGCAGAACTGGACATTAGCTTAATAAAAAGTAAGTAGTGATAATTAAGTAATAGCATTAATTATTAATTAGATCATATTAATAGTAAAAATTAAATAGTAGATAAATATTTAGTAAGTAAATTTAATAAATAGTAAATTAAAATTGAAAAAAGTATATTATAACAATTTTATCATCAACAAGCTATATGAACTTAAGAGGAAGTAAAGTGATATTATTATTTAAGATTTCTATGGTACAGGCAGTACTTTAGTCCTTTGTATTCATTACCTTGTTGTTATAAGTGAATAAATGACTTTACTAAAGCTTGGTGATACATTCTACTCATTTTGCAGGCAAAGAACAAATATTGGTAATTTGCTATGCTCACACTTAAGTGTTAAAACCATATGAAGCACCTAAATGCCTGGGAAGTCACATTTCCCATCTAAAATGTTTAAAGGTTATAAGATCCTCGGGGTCTTTTAAACAAAAATGTGCTTTATTTTTATAATTTGCATATATTTTTCCAAATTATCTAGTCTATAAAACTTTTTTTATTTCAAATATTATTGTATTTCTTGGAAAACAGCATCTTATAAATTTAAAAATTTATATAAGAAATATATAGTTTTTATGGAAATTTTAAACAATGTAACCTGGAAAGGTAAAAAAAGTAGCTCATAGCCATGCAACATGGAGTAAAACTTCATTATGTTTTTCTGTGAAATAAATTAATAAAATTTTCTAGACTGCATATTTCACAAAAATATATTAATGTTTTTCATGTCATTAAATATTTGTATAAATATTATATGGCTGTAAATATTTATCTTGTTGATATATGTTAGTTTAGCAAAACTGTTCTCTAGAGTTTGATATTCAAGGTATTGATTTTTTCATTTTGAATAAGAAAGATATTATTTGCCATAAAATGCTTTCTTCTACAGTTAAGTATGTCAATATCTATTTCAAAAGAGCCTTCTTTAATGATATTTATCACATTTTTACATTGCCTTAGTGAAAGAGTCAGACAATGAGAGAGAGAGAGACAGAGAGAGAGAGCTAGCTTTAGGACAGATTCTCATAAGCATCAGAATTTATATGTGGTTACATTGTTATGTTTGTCACTGCATTTTTAAACTATGTCTATCTAAAATTTTGGAGGAATAGGTTCCAAAACTTTTTAAAAAGTTTTTCATATTATTATTTTTTTAATTTTATTTTATTTTAATACTTGCTCAAGTACAGTCTTCTGTCTTTTACTCCCATCCCAGCCTACCCCCAGCCCTCCGACCTCTTTCCCATTTCCACCTCGACCCCTTTTTTTTTGTCCATATGTCCTCTATACTTGCTTCTGTAAACCCTTCTCCTTTTCCCCTGAAATTCCCTCCCCTCTTCCCTCTGGTGACTGTCAGCCTGTTCTCTATTTCAGTGTCTTTGATTATATTTTGCTTGCTTGTTTGTTTTGTTGTTTAGGTTCCTGTTAAAGGTGAGATCGTATGGTATTTGTCTTTCACCGCCTGGCTTATTTCACTTAGCATAATGCTCTCCAGCTCCATCCATGCTGTTGCGAAGGGTAGGAGCTCCTTCCTTCTTTCTGCTGCATAGAATTCCATTGTATAAAGGTACCATAGTTTTTTGATCCATTCATTTACTGATGAACACCTAGGTTGCTTCCAGCACTTGGCTATTGTAAATTGTGCTGCTATGAACATTTGGGTACATAGGTCCTTTTGGATTGGTGTTTCAGGGTTCTTAGGATATAATCCTAGCAGTGGAATTGCTGGGTCAAAAGGCAGTTCCATTTTTATTTTTCTGAGGAAATTCTATATTGTTTCCCATAGTGGTTGTACCAGTCTGCAATCCCACCAACAGTGCACTAGGGTTCCCTTTTCTCCACAACCTCTCCAACATTTGTTGTTTATTGCTTTGTTTATGATGGCCATTCTGACCAGTTTGAAGTGGTATCTCATTGTGGCTTTAATTTGCATCTCTCTGATGGCTCGCAATACTGAGCATCTTTTCATGTATCTCTGGATCCTCTGTATGTTCTCCTTGGAGAAGTGTCTATTCAAGTCGTTTGCCTATTTTTTAATTGGGTTGCTTGTCTTCTTACAGTGCAGTTGTGTAAGTTCTTTATGTATTTTGGAGATTAAACCACACTTTTTGGTGGCTAGATATATCTAGAAAATAATTTTAACTATTATATATATTAAGATAAATCAAATTTTGGTGTGCTCTTCTGTGGGAGGCATTAGGAGCAGAATCATATTTTTTAAAGAACATTATCTGGTTTGGGTCAACTTCCCTAAATCATTTATTTACTCATTATGATTTGAAAATATATACTAAATTTAGTTAAAAATGTTGAAGTCAAAAACTGTCTTCAATAAATTGAAGAGCAAACCATTCAAATACTTATCATTTTTTCTTCTTTAGCAGTTCTATTGTGTGGATTTAGATGAATCTAAAATTTTGTATCTTAATATTTTGAAAAGTTAAGGTACTATATATGTGTACATGTGTGTATACCCTCACATACACAATCATAGATATGTAGTAAAATATATTTATATAGATATGTACATCATTACACATGTTTTTACATACACAAACATACATCATTTCATCACATATAATACAACCTTATTTTTTGAGGATTCTGATATTGTCAATTTTTTTCTAAAATTAATTTATTTTCTGTATAAAGTCAACTGTACTAAAATCAAAATATTTTTAACTCTCTAGTATTGCTAGTATTTTTTAGTATTACCAATATCAAATGGTATATGTTTTTTTATACCTGTTTTACCATGAATCATTTTAAATTTTATTCAAAAACATATAAAAGATGTTTTTGTTGTCCATCACAGATAAGAATATTTAATATGCATCTAGAATGCAGTTTTCTTTTATTATTTCCCCACATCCCAAATGCCTTAGAGAATCCATAGTTTATATATTGGCAATGCTTAGGAGAAATATTGTTTCCTTTCTGGAGGACACAGTGTATGAAGAAAAAGCATGTTTTAGCAACACCATTTTTTGGTGGCTGATTTCACTTTCTGCTAACCCAAGTTCTCTATTGTCAACTCATTTTTTATTTTTAAATACAAAATTATTTCAACAGAGAAGGTTATAGAAAGTTGAGATAATAGTATAGGCTCTATTTTTAAGCATCCAAATGATAGCATGTAAAGAAATTGAAAGAGGTTAATAAGAAATGGAAATAGTTGTGTTGGATGATGGTGACTGATGCTTGTGAGTTTTAGATATAAAATGCATTAAATAAATTTAATGCATATTTATATTTGATATTAGCTGAATACAAAGGTTGGGTTGAAAACTAATGGTGGGAGCCAAAGTGGACAACATGTTGAGCTGTTCAGTATCTCTTCAATATAGGAATGTCCTGGATTTTTGAAACCCTAAGTGATGATGTTTTGTTTTGGTATATGAATTTTAGGCATATGATGTCTAAAATTCTTAGTATCTACCTTATCTCTCCACACTGAGCTAATGACTTCTAAACAAAGCATATGTAACTCTGTTTAGGCCCAGTCTGGAAGTACTTTTCCAGACATAAATGTCCATCCCATCCCAGGAGCAACCTTAAAACACTGACTGAGAAGAGTTGATGAATAAATATCTCAGCTCTACCCTAGGTTCCACACTGCCCCACAGAGTTTACTGGAAGAATGGGTCCCTTTCCCACAGTTATCTGTACAAAGTACATCTATTATTTTCCTTTTGTAGTTAACTTCTCCACCACTCACCTAATGGTTTCTAGATTCACCTCTTCAGTGAACTATTTGTATTCATATCCTTGTGAGTACTGGTCCTAATTCTGGGAAAATCCAAGTCAAGAAAGGAATAACAGAATCATTTATTCTACAAATATAAGGACTTACACCAATGAGCAAAACAGACACAAATCTCTACCCTCATTGAGTTTATATGCAAATAGCCAGGTGGGGATTTGGAAGACTAGTAAGAAAAAAATGTAATAATAATTTATTGGAAGGTAAGTAGTGCTATGGTGAGAAATAAAGAAGAGGATAGGGAATGAGTGCACAGGGGAAACTCTAAAGTATAATATGAAAATGCTATATTAAGAGAGTGGCCTTAAAGATTGAAAAAGAAAAGGATTGTGTGATGCCATTATCTGGGAGAAAGGGCATTCCAGGGAAAATCATGACTTAGGAGAGACATAAGCAGACCTGATGTTGAGGGTGGCTGAAGTAGAGGAAGCTTGAGTGGTGACAGATGACAAAGACCACCCATTGTTGAGGAGGGACACTCACAATAGGCAAGGCTTTGTACAGAACTTCTTTTGCTATTTCTTTTCCTCAGAGGACCACAAACCTTTGGCCTCTTTCTTTCCTGACCAATGGATTAAAGGTACCTACTTAGGATTATGCAAAAATAAAGATGGGTATTTGAAAGATTGCTAGATTGACTACAGTAATATAGAAATTCAAGACTTGCAACTACCATGTTGGATTTTTTGGCTTGTATATTCTGGATAATGGTCTTGTTCTCAGCCTAGGTGTTTATGCTTACAAAGCTAGAAGGATGGCATACCCTGATAGAGTATATAATAGGTTGCTGCAAACCTAATTAATTCATCTTTGAAAAAATATTTAATGTATTATAGAAAATGAAATTATGCTAAGTGAACTAAGCTAGTCAGAGACATATACAATATGATTTCACTCATATTTGTTATCTAATGAAAAAATAAACTGATGAACAAAATAGAAATGGAGGGATGGAACAGACCAACAGCTGTCAAACGAGAGGGGAATTGAGTGGTTGGATGAGAGAAAGTGAAGGGATTAACTAAAAGACATATAAATAAAATATGTAGACACAGATAACTGTGTGGTGTTAGAGAGAAAGGGGAGTAAGGGGAGGTGAAGGTGGGCAAAGTAGGGAGATGTGGGGGGAATATGGATGGAAAGAGACTTTGTTTGGGGCAATGGGCACGTGATGCAGCATGCAGAAGATGTTTCATTGAGTTGTACACTTGAAACCTATATGGTTTTGCAAACCAATGTCACCCCAATAAATTTAACAAAAATAAAATAATAAAATAAAAAATGCATCTAATGAATAGATATGACTGAGATCAATAATTTGATTTATGGTCTAGATTTATTGACTATAACTAACAAATAGATCTATCATTTCAACTGAAATTTTATTTTTTATAACATTGGCATTTTTAATTTTATTATATTTGATATAGTAACTTTAAGTTCTCTTAATAGATCCATAATAAATATTTTTATGAGCAGTATTAGACTTGGTATTAGTTTTTTTATATTCCAGCCTGAATTTTATATATTAGCTTAAAAACAATAATAACAGCCAATATTTATTTATTTTTTCTGTGCTAGAGCTAACGCAAAGTCTGATTTATGTAACCCTCCTAGCAGCTCTGTAACAAAAGTACATTGAAGGCCCTGGTCAGCAGGCTTAGTTGGTTGGAGCCTCATTCTGATATGCCAAGGTTGTGGGTTAGATCCCCCAGTCAAGAGCATCTATAAGAATCAACCAATGAATTCATGAATAGGTAGAACAACAACAACAAAATGTTTCTCTCTCTCTCTTCTCATAAGATTAAAAAAATTATATAGGATAGTGGAGAATACTAAAACTCAGGTTATAGTAACTTAATTTTTCCCAAAGTCCACAGGTCTTAAACTGTGGAAGGGACTTGAATTCATATCACTGACTCCAATATCTACAGTATAAACTATTCTGAAACTGTAACACAAATAATTCCCCAAAGTTCTTCATTGTTTCCTTCTTTTGCCATTCTATACTAAGATCTAATTTTTGTGGCCTCTAAGAGAAGAATAAAATTGTATATATGTCAAAAGTTGTGCCAAATTTAAGTTAAAAAAAAAAAAACAAAAACACCTCTAGCTGCCTTTACCATAAAACTCTGAGCTGCAATAGGTCTCCATGAGAGGGAAAGAAATGATATTCATGTAGCAAGTGTAATTTACACTTGGAGATAAATAGGAATAATACTGCAAAGTTTTCAGTGACAAGATTTGTTATTTCTAAACTATTTTTTCTCCAAAATTTGACATACTTTACATTTCAAGGAAAACAAATGTAGTTCATACATATAGTCTCTAAATACAGAACATGCCTCTTACTTGACTTACAGTTCAACTAAGTGCTACATTATCAATAAACGATCATATTAGACTTTATCTTATCATTTCTTTATTGGCTGCCTAGTCAGCAAAGTAATGATTTTTCTCTTTTTTCTTTTTTTTAAGATTCTGTTTATAGTACATGATAGTTTGTTTGGCTGTGCTCCCACATGTCTTTACAAACTTCAATATGTACTTCTCTGTTAGATGTCTTTATTCACCTTTTAATAGATTTGCTCTCCTCCTATAATAACACTGCCTCGGCTGTAGAATCATACTTATCAGAGAGAAAACAGGCTATAAAAGAAATGCAAAAAAACAAATACACAAGCAAATGATGCTTGAGCTAAATGTAATAGGAAAATTCAAATAAAGGTGCCAATACAATTCACATTTTAATACAACCATTGAAACATGCAAAAATAAAGTATTTCAATGGATGATATAATTAAATCTGCATTAATTTATCCCTCAAATATTTTTTCAAGTTCTCAATGTGTCACAACAAACAATGAAGAAGCAGAATTTTCCCTCATATTGTTGTCTGTTGGGACTAAGAAAGAAAAACATGATACTTTAAGATATATAAAAAAAGATATATATCTATATATATATACCTGTGATGCATAGCATATATCCTCAAATTAATGTCCAGAGTGGAAGGTGCATGCAAATGTTGCTACAGGACCAGCTTGCCTCCTCTGACTGGGAGTAGCTACAAAGCAGAAGGGGAGGCGAAAGGAACCTCCTGAAAAAGGTGCCAGGTTTACCTTACTTCACTCATTCATATACCACCTTCACAGATATGCCATTTTCACTATGACCTCTGCTGGTGTTTACTTAATACTTTTATACAAATTGCTTAACTCTTCATAATTTAGCTTCATCATGAGCTCCAAGATTTTGATATAGTGATCTGATATGTTGTTTTATATACTTTAAGTATGGATTTAAAATACACATTAATTCTCTGCACTGTATAAAATCATCTCCTGCTTACATGTTGAATGATTGCTATACATCAAGAGTTATTACTTTAGGATAGTTTTTTACAAATATTTTAAGAGTAAAGCACATTCAAACACAAACTCATACATGACTTAGAGACATCCTACTCAGAGTATTTGTGGTTTTAATTATTTTATACTTAATACTTAAGGCACAACTGTGAATTCACTGGATCTGTATAATAATATTAAGTGTTCCAGGTCCACAACCTAAAGCTTTTCTTCCAGGCATTGGCATGTTTCTCTGTCATTAAAAATAAATGTGTATATTTCTCAAAGTTTACAAAGAATATGCTAAACTTAAGACTTACAACTTGGTCTACATTGCCTTAAGAAGAAATCTGAAAGAAAAAAAAGTGCTCAGGGGAGTTAGAAAACAAAATGCTATGGAGGACAATGAGTAAGACAAAATAAATCATACATACTATGATAGACAAATATAACATTGTGGGCATTCTGTATCTTAAAGTCAAAATTCAATTATGTCTTTGAATAGATGATACATGAATTGATTTTTCAATAATAGTTTCAAAACTAACTGTAAGCTGAGGAATACTAGACCCAAAGAATAACATTTGATGGCAAACTCAAGTGACTAGTGTGCCAATATACCTCACTTCAATTTTATAACTAAAATGTGGGATGATGTAATCATGAGGCAAGTACTATCAGTAATCTGGAGAGAGGGTTTAATAGGGGATAAACATTAATGGACACAAAGGAAAATAAGATGTATAATGTACAGGAAATTAAATATAAAAGCACTTCTTCACCAAACAGAAGAGCTTTGTTTGTCTGGTATCTGAGAAAAAAATTATGCTGAGTTTCTTGTAAAATAATGTCAATGCCATTTATATGCAAATGCAATAGTAAGTTTTATGTAAACTGATATTATATTTTGTATAATGTCTCTCAAACAAATGGATGACAAATCACTAAAGCAAAGGTCAAGGAAGACCTAGATTAATTTCTCAAATTGGTTTGTTGATCATGGCTGGATATTACACAGATCAAGTTTCTTATCTTTAGAAAGTATATGGAGTGTAATAATTATTCTTTATTGCACATTAAGTGCCAACTCATGCAATGTAAGCATTCAATTAAAAATGAGTAGAAAAATAGTCATCAAAATTGTCACCCAAACAGGAGAGGTGACAGAGTTACATAATTACATAATCACTGTAATTATTTGCTTTTTTCCATGTCCCCTACTCTCAATATTAGACTAATAAATTTATTTTGGTAAAGACAATATGCATATATAGGGATTTCAAGTGAGGGTAAAATATATTTAAAATTCATCACTTAGGTAACATGTTTGAAGAAAACAAAATACCGGGAATTCACACTACACTTACTGTGTTAGGTCTTATTGAAATTGGGGAGAAAATGAGAAAGGAATAAGGTGAAAAGAGAAGCTAAGAGAAAATAAAGCAAACAGTAAAATGGAAGAAATGGTTAGGAAAGACAAAAAATGGAAAGATAAACAGATATTAAATTTTCTGGATGAAATAAAAAAATCTTACTCTATTCAAACTGATGAATGCTCAAAAGGTTGATGAAAACATTGAGTTTCATACATATATAAATTAACAAAATTTATTCACCATTATATAAATCTATATTGTGTAGTAAAATCTATTGGGGTAAAAGCAGATTCACAGAAACACAGGTTTTCTCCTTTTCCAATGCTAGTAAGTAGGAAATGACAAATCAACCACTGTGAGCTAAATTTTGTTTTACAAAGAGATTTGTACAAACTTACATTCTGGTATACTGATGAAAACTATTTTGATATAATAAAATGATAATTTTCTTCAAGATTTATATAGCTATATGAAAAATATTGAATTTATTATGTTAATAGAAACTATTAATTTGAAACTGTTTCAGTTAACAGTAACTTATATAAGCATTCTTTTTATTAGATAATTTCTCTTTTTTTAAGTGTTGAAAGTAACTTGGATGGAGAGAATCACAAAGAATATTGAAATGATTTATATGATTAATTTTGAAAGCAAATATACTACATTGGTATTATTGTATGAATTATATTCACATTCTTGCTATTACAGTTGATGAAATTACTATTTGGGAGGGAATTAAAAACAAAAAGGTCTTATCCAGGCCTCTAAATATAAGGTATGGAAACAGCCTCAAAGACCTTATGAGACTTCTACAAATCACAGTGCTAGTTACTGACAACACTGGGATTAAGTACAATTGGAATGAGAATGGGGAGATCCAGTTTTTCCTCTGGCTGGACTGACTTGTGTTTAAATCCATTCTTACCAATTAATTAGCTTGGGCATTGACCTTACTTTTCTGACTCTCAGTTTCCTCATCTATTAAATGAAAATAATAGTAACAGCCATAATAACAGTATTAATACCACCTAATTAACATTTTTCTCTAAGGATTATTAAAAAGTAATCAAACATCATAGGACCTTGGTTAAACCTATATATTTCATCCTATCTTCCTTTAATCCAAGTTTCTGCTTTTCTATCATTTTTTATAATGATCAGGGACATATCCCATAAATTAATTAAAGGCTATTGTGTTCTAAATTCAAATGATGAACAAACAAACAAGAGTAGCTAAATTGCCTCAGGGTACAATGAGAATAAAGTTACAAAATTTTGCTCATTAAAAAAATGAAAATAGGAATACATATGTAACTGGCAAAGATATAGTATGTTGTAAAAAATATGTAACTACATGCAGGTAAATATAATCAAATCTAATCCAAATATACTCGATATAAACAATATCCCTCTCCCGATTTCTAAGTTAGCATGAGTGCTGGACTGACTCAGTATTTAAAAAAAAGAAATTTTGAGAAAGAGAGGATAATTTAATTATCGATTAAATTTGGTATCAAGTAGAGTATAAATCATTTAAAATATAATGTTAATTAATCCTCTAAATTACTTTATAATAGTGTTCATTTTACATTTCAGAAAGTTAAACTTTCTTAAGTGTATGGAGACTCATACACTTAAGATTACATGGCCAATAAATCATGAGGCCCAATTTGCTGTTTTTTACATTCTATCACACTTATAGTATGGTATCTACATATTTTTTTATGCAAATAAGTATAATTAAGTAGATCATTTTCCAAAAGCATTTACAAAGCACACTTATGATGTAGAACAATGCCAGGATACTTAGTCTTGAAAATGTGTCATATCTTAGAAAAGTTTTAAGAGAATGTTGGGAAATATGAAATTTTCAAATATACCATATAAACTAATAAATACTGTCTCAACTTTAAAAGAAGCCCTAAAGGTAGTACTGGATGAAGTTATAATAGCAGATAAGATGCATCATTTTGGCTGTGAAGAAAAATAAATGTAATAATACACTTACACACAGAAACATTAACACACAATTCCATCATATTGGACCTCAAATATTGAGTTGATATTACCAAGATAATATTTGGAGGCCTAAGAAAAAAACTGAAGCCATCTGAACTCTTTAACTTCAGTCTTAAATTTCTTATATATTCCAGATGTATTAACATTGTTTTCCTTTCTGTGCCAATATTTAAGAATGTTTACTTTAGAGAAAGGTCTGAACTAAGGTTTCCAATAAGAAATCTATCACTGTAAACTTCTGTTTTTCCCTGCTAAAATGAAGCACTCATCTAGGAAGGCATTAAATGGAACAGTTTTACATTTTCCTGACTAACATGTGACTAGAGAGCCAAAGGTACAAATTTTTATTCTAAACTGAAAGCATCTAAACATAGGGCACTCACCATTTTAAAGCAAATTGCATATACCATTAAAAATATTTTTGAAGGAAAAAGACATTTCTTAAAACTGTATTCACTTGGCAGACATTCACATATCAGGGACCATGCTCGTTATGCTGTCATTTGCAGAACTATTTGCTCCACATTAAAGCAAAGCATCATCTCTACTTCAGCAGGAAGTCTTGCTGCATAATTACATTGGTCCTTTTCAGAAAGTTTGCAATGCTGTTGTCTATCGATAAAAAGAGAACCCTGTTCCCAATGGGATTTAACGTCTAGTGATTTTTTTAATACCTTAAGAAGATAGCTTATATTTTGAAGCACTTCCCAATATTCATCTTTCTTTTATTATAAACTGCAGAAATCCCATTCACTTCATTATGCAAGACTTGGAATATTTTGCTTTTATCCCTAAAGATAATTAAGCCACATTGATTTAGTTTCAGCTTTTTCTTTTATTTCCATAATTAAAACTCCGGCCCATAGCCTTACAGTTATGTAAGTAAGAACAAAATAAAGGAAAATGATATTATTCTTATTGCTTACACCTGATCAATTTAAATTACCTAAATGATCCACTTAAATTACCTTAATAATCAATATTTTCAGAAAGTCAACCACACGTAGCCATGACATACCTAATAAATGTATGCCCCGAGTGAGGCAATGCCTTGATAGAGAAAGGACGTGACAGATCTAGGTAAGCCTAGGAGGATTGGAAAAATCATCAGGCAAGAAAACTGTAGCCTGGGAAAATGCCTGGCTGGGAAACTGCCTGCTGACCCTACCCAGGACAAACAGATGCCCGGCTAAGACTGGGGTCTGGGGCCTGCCTATCTGTCATAACAGGATGCAGCTTTAACTTGAGCCTGACAAGATGTATCAAGAACAATGGTCAGCAGAAACAGCACCCGGCAACCAGCTCTAGCCAATCAGACTCTGACACGCCAACCAGTTACCCTTTGCGGTGCCCTAGGAACCTGCCCTAGGAATAACTGAGTGAGGCCTAACCTCCCTTGGTTGGCTTCCCAACCTCCCTTGGTTGGCCCCACTTTCCCTCTTATTCCGTGCTAATAAACCCTGTTCCTTAGCTCACTGTGGTCTGTCTGGATTCTTGAGTGACTCTGGCCTAACAGGATGGATTCTGACAAAGAAAAGGAGGGTGCTTTCATTTTATACTCACCACAACTTCTTTCTCTCTCTCTTTCTTTCTTTCTTTCTTTCTTTCTTTCTTTCTTTCTTTCTTTCTTTCTTTCTTTCTTTCTTCCTTCCTTCCTTCCTTCCTTCCTTCCTTCCTTCCTTCCTTCCTTCCTTCCTTCCTTCCTTCCTTCCTTCCTTCCTTCTTTCTTTCTTTCTTTCTTTCTTTCTTTCTTTCTTTCTTTCTTTCTTTCTTTCTCTTTCCTTCTTTTTTCTTTTTAAATTACTTTATTGTTGTTTAGTTACAGTTGTCTGCATTTTCCCCTCACCCCAGCCAAACACACCTCTTTCCCTTGCTTCCACCCTTCCCCTTGATTTTGTCCATGTGTCCTTTATGTAGTTCCTGAAAACTCTTCTCCCCACTGCTCCTCCCCCCTCCCCTCTGGCTATTGTTAGATTGTTCTTAATTTCAATGTCTCTGGTTATATTTTGTTTGCTTTCTTCCTTTGTCAATTGTGTTCCAGTTAAAGGTGAGATCATATGGTATCTGCCTTCTTTCTGAAAGCCTGTCCTGGGTCCTGAATGGAGCTGACATCTTGCCTATGGCACATTCTCCCAGCTTCTGGTTCCTACTCACTGGTAACTTTGCTGTCCTTTACCATACTCTCTAATCTTTAAAGGATTGAGACAGAGGCTGCACTGAAATGATAAATTACTGTACTGGACCTTGGTCCAGTAATAGAACTGCAAATTGAGTTTGGGCTGGTACTCTTTCACCATGGACACAGATCCACTGGCCATGAATAACCCATGGGCTCCAATGTCATACATTCATACCAGGGTTCTGAATGTGTCTCCTTTTGTGTAGAGAACTACCATTCTTCGTATATTCATTATGTAGACAACTGTCCAGATTTTGTTTTATTTTTTATTGTTGTTCAAACAGAGTTGTGTCCATTTCCCTGCCACCACTGCATCCTGCCCCATCTCTCCCCACCTCCCACCCTTGATCCTACCCCACTTTGACTTTGTCCGTATGTCTTTTATACATGTTCCTTGACAAACCTTCCCCTATTTTCCCCCATTATCCCTCTCCCCCTCCCCCTCTGGTTACTGTCAGTTTGTTCTTTATTTCCATGTCTCTGGTTATATTTTGCTACCTTGTTTGTTTTGTTGATTAAGTTCTGCTTATAGGTGAGATCATATGGTATTTGTCTTTCATTGTCTGACTTCTTTTATTTAGCATAATGCTCTTCAGACCAGCACTTGGCTATTGTAAATTGTTCTTCTGTTAAATGTCCAGATTTTAAAATAACCCATCCTAACCTGACACTGCCCATGGACCAAATAAATATAAAATATAGAAATAACAAACCAGTTATTTCACTTCACTGATACACAGGGAGAGATTTATGGGCACAAAATATGGTACAAAAAATAATATCAGAGTTATAGTGTAGCCACCCTCAAAATTACTCTGAAATAAGAAGAAAGTGCCTAAGTTACTTGTGATATAGCCATACCTACAAGTTTTATAATTTAGCCTGGGTACAGAATCATATTTCTTAAAAAGTTATACACCTAGAGAATCTATAGTGAGTGCTATCCTCAGCTACATATGAACACTTTCCCTTCCATATAGTTCCAAAAGTTTCTTTGAAAATTCCCTACCCCATGTTACGTTGAGTCCAATAAAGGCTACAATACAAGAACTTACAATACTTTATATCTAAGTACCTGCACCTGATTAACATAACGTGTACTTTTTCTTGTAGACCGGGAAAGACATAATACTGTTAAGACTCGATTAAAATAAAATCACAGTATTTTGAGAATTCCGACCCTGTTTAATGTATCTGTGTTGTTCCAAAATTATTACAAATGCTAATTTCTCCTTATGTACGTTAGTACTTGAATGAAGCCTTAACACAGTGGTTAAGACTTGGAGAAATATAATCTGATCAAAAGAATAGATTATGACTCAATATCTGGGACTTTAGAGCTGAAATGTCAGGGGAGGGCAAATAAAGCTAAGCATTGAAGGTTTATCAAAGAGGTTAAGTTTCAAAAAACAAACACATTTTTTAAATTTTTTTTGAAGGAAAAGCTACCAGATTTACCCTCCCATCTGAAAAACAATCTATAGATAGACGTAGATATAGATTAGATACAGATATAGATACAGATGATATAGATATAGATATGTTACATGAAACAATGATTATCAAGACACTAAACATCAGGCAACAAGACATAATGATGTCTGAAAGACAGAATATTAGGTGAGTCCTAATCTTGCCAAACCTTATTGTATCGAAAAAGTTTCCAGGCTGCAATATGAAAGAAGTAAAGTTATGCAAAACCTGTGGATTCCTTGAGTTAACAAGGCTTAACTGAGAGTCCAAAGAGACCATCATAGTTATCAGGACAGTAATGAGGGAGGGAATGCTGCACAGAATACGAACCCCAGAGATATACAGAGGGTCTTCCTTGAGTATTCAGCAGAGAATTTTTCAGTGTACGCAAATAAATAAACTACCAGAAGCCAGCAAGAGAACCACCCAAAAGGATCATAAGGAACAGTATCTGTGGTTACCACAGGACCTGAAATAGGGCCTGTTCCTACTAAGTCAGACTAAACAATTTATAACGCACAGGACACTGGGTAGAGTTTTGAGGGTATTGCCTTAGAAGAGAATAGTTAGTTCCAAGGGGAAAAACAAACAAAATGAGCAAAACAGAAGCAAACAAACAAAAAACAGACAAACAAAAAACACCTGCTCTGTTCCCACCTAACAAATCTTAAAAGCTAAAAATCAATGGATAAAACTGATTTAAGTAACTTAACAATATTGCAAAACAAATCTCAAAAGTATTTACAGAAATACAAAAAATCTGGTACCTAACAAGGTAAAATGGCCAGCAGAAAGAGAGTGGAAAGGAACAGAGCACAAATGGCACAAATATAAAACAAACAAGATGATAGGAAATAAAAAAAATAATAATGCGTCTATGTAAGGTGGAAAAAGTTAACAAAACTTAATGTGGTGGTCATTTCCCAATGTATACATGCATCAAACCATCATGTACATCTAAACTAATACATGGTTAAATGCCAATTATATTTCAATAAAACGAGGGCGGGGAGAAAGCAGTATTCAACAAGAAATGAAGATAACCTGTGCTCTCAGCACAGGCATTTGAGTAAGTCCATGAAGTGATTCAAATGGAAAAAAAGTACAAAGAGTTTTGCAGGCGTCTCAATATGTGTGAAATATAATAAATTTGGTGTTGCCAGAAAAGAACATTTCAGGGAAGAGGCATATATTACAAGTTGTACATTAGTCATGGGGATCTTTGAAATAATTAAAAACAAAAACTGGCAAACTTAGAGGAAAAGGAATGTATTAGCAGTTTATTTGGTAGCTTGAAGAACCTAAGGGTAAAATCCAGGGTAGAGGCTACATCTTCTAGTGCCACATTGAGTGAAATGAGCCAGACAAAATGAATGCACACTGTATGACTCTGGTTTTACCTAAATGCACACTAATCTATAGTGACTGAAAGCAGACAAATTGTTGCCTGAGGAGGCAGGGATGCAAGAAGTGGGGGCAAAGACAGGTATTGCAAAGCAGAGCAGGACATTTCTAGGAGGATTAATATGTTCATTATATTGATTGTGGTGTGCACACCTGATCAGACTTAATACATTGCACATTTTACTTTAATAAAGCTATTAAACAAACAGGACTCCCAAGTATAGTACATGTACAAAGTTATGATTCTAAGATTTTGTGGAAAAGATATAATAAACACCTTAAGATCATAGTAGTACATGATCTTCAGCATTTATTATTATACTGGTCATTATTCTCTTATATCACAAACTCTTTGTAACTTTAATTATTTGTTTATTTTGGTGTCATAAAATTTTGTTATATGTAATTAAATGCCTTATTTTTTCCTGTAATGTTACAGCCTCCATTACAGAATGTGTAACTGAGTGCTTTACTTATGTCAATACTAAGTATTTACCAAAAAAAAAGTGTTGAAAAAGAAACAAAAACTACTTTTGAGAGCCTACTGTGCACTTATATATATATACTAGACACGTACTTTTATTTCTTTTAATTCTCTCATCAGGTTGCTAAGGAGAAAATTATTATATCTGTTTACAGTTAAGAAAATAGTCAAGAGCTGAAGAAATCTATCCAATTAATGATTGTTGAGATAAAAAATGGAGCTGTGTTCCTATTAACTCAAAAGGTTATGAGCTCTACTCACAGAGCTGTCCATGTACTCCACAGCGCACGCCCGTCTTCCTCTGGGGAGGTGCACCTCACTGTACAAGTTTGACAGAATAAGGCAGTGATTCTGTATTTGGAAACCTCCTTACAATTTAAGTGAAGTTTTCACACTAACCAAGCCCAAAGTATTAAATTGATAAGGAGGGAAAGCAGTACTTACACAAAAATGAAAGAAAATGTATATAAATTTTTTTAAAAAGGAAACTAGAATCCACAAGTTCAGATTTAGGGGAGAAAGTTCTGTTCTTATATTTAACTGAACTAAATAACATCGGTATTTCTTATTTCTTTCCTTCACTAATTTCTCAAATATTTATTTGTTTCAGACTCTGTACTAAGTAATAGGTATATATTAGGAAATAGAAGATATATGATTTAGTCCTCCTAAAATTTATAATTTGGCAAAGGAGATAGTAGACTTCATTAGAATGTTTTAAAATGTATGAAAACTATTCATTAGTAGATGACACTGAAAATCTGATACAATCGATATGAAATTTTTCTAATTGCAGGTTATAGAAATTGGTCCTAGATCAACAGTGCAAACACTGGTTTTATTTGGTTTCAATCAAACACAATTTCAATACAAAAGTGGACATAGAGTAGTGGAGAACAGAAGAGAGCACATTATCTGACTGAAAATGTGTATTCTGTTCCATAGATCATAACCGAAGTAGAGAAATGGAGATGGTTTCAGGGGAGGGAGATGCAGCTGATTATCAGAATGAAAACTATATGCCATGGAGAGAGACTAAACAAAATGGAATCATTTGACCTAAGGAAAAATGTAAAAAAAAATATATATATAAGCTGAGAATGGTTAAACAGAGGGCTTTTGTACAAGGGATAGTGTTAAGGTGTCCAAAATTTCCTTTGGAAAAGATAAAAATAAAAAGCATGTTTCATTTATAGTATGACAACTTTAGATATAAAGGGGTGTTTTGAATTTTGTTTATATAGATGATGACTCACAAACATGGCCCTACTTTGACCAGAAGACCTCAGATGACCCATTTCTTTCAGATTCCAGGAACATTATAACACTATATGCGTTCTACATGGAACTGAGTAGACTTGATATTTTCAGCTCCATCACTTTTTGTGGTTTAGAAATGCATTTAGTTTTAATTCAGCAACATGATTAGTGAATCCTTTCCATCTGTAAGATGCTAAATATTACCAAGTTATAGCATTCAGCCAAAAAATGAAACCAAATAGATAGTAGATGGATAATTTTGCAGTATCAAGAAGTACTAAATTCCAGCTTTGAAAATCAAATTACATAAAAAAGTCTCTGGAAATTAAGGTAAGTACAACTGCCCCTCAATACACACTGACAGTTCTTGGAGAGTCATACTTTTAGTCAATAGAGTCCTATGTAATTACTCTCAGTTTAATTGTTCTAAACTAGAGATTTTAGCTTGTCCATATTTTTGCATTTGTTTCAGTGCCAACAAATACAACATTTAGTGCTAAGACTTAACTGTATCTTCCAAAAAAGAATCTGGACAATTTGTGCCTATTAGCCAATGACCATGTTTTATAAATTTTAAAAAATAATACTTTCTCATTAAACTTTTCAAAATATTGGAAAAAAGTATAATGTTAATAACCTTTACTCTGCAAGGTAAAAGCTTTTGACAGCATAATAAGGGTAAATAATATTAGTACAAATGAAGTTTCATCTCAATAGCCACTTGTATTTTAATCTACTTAAAAATAATTAATTCATGCAAAATTTATAAGAAAAATCAATCAGTGTTTTCAGATGTTTGGCATGCCTGGCATAAATGGTGAGCTGTGAAACACATACTGGGTGGTTCAGTGTATGAACGGAGAGCTAGGTGGTATTGAATGGCTGGTGAGAAAGTTATACCCTGCTCAATTTTCTTTCATTGTCCTAGTTGCTTTATTATGAAGAGTTCAGTCAGGGAAAGATAGGGCTTCTCTGACGCTCCCTGGATTTTGACAGGCCATTGTCAAACTAGAATTGTGTCAAACTAGAATTTAATGTTATTGTTTTCATTGTACTTAATTTAATATTACCTTTGTGGCAAGCCACTAAATTTCCATTTGAGGTCATGATGACATGGAATGTCCTTTCAGGAAGGGGACATCTATCACTATGTTCATAGTAGCCACTGAAGAATGCTGAAAACAAAAACAGACTAATTTTTCTTTGGTTTATTACGGCCTTCAAATTGCCTTTATTGCCACCCTTACTCTCACTCACTCACTCACAGTGACAACAGGTTAAAAATCTATTTAAGGATGCGTTTTCTTCTGATGACGTTTACCTATTCTGATTTATTTGGGATCATTTATATCTATGTCTTAATTTCTTAACTTATTGAAAATTTAAGGCAAGTCAAGGCAGCTCTATTGATTAATAATTTCATGTATGGGTCTGGAGAAAAATCCTGTGGATTCATATATTTTTTCACCCTCTACCACCTGTGTGACTCTGGGAAAATTATTTACAGTTTCTGAGTTTTTATATCCTTACCTTTAAATTAGGAATAAAAATAATATGTCTCTCATAGGATTGTTGTAATAATTAAATGATATAATTCACATAATGATTAAAATAATCCCTAACATATAAGAAGCTTTTAAAACTATTTTAGAAAAATTTTATTTTTATTTTATTTATTTTTCTTTACTTAAGATGCTTTATTTATTGCATTTTCCCATTACCATTTAACCCTCTTGTACCCCCCTCCCCCTGCAATCATCACACTATTGTTGTCCATGAGGCTTCTTTTCTTTTGGCTCCATCCTTCCACCCCCTCACCCCCCACCACCACAATAGCTGTCAGCCTGCCCTCTATCTGTGAGTCTGTCTCTATTTTGCTTCTTAGTTCAGTTTGATCATTAGATTCCACATATGAGTGAACTCATATGGTATGTGTCTTTTCTAATTGGTTTATTTCAATTAGCATGATGTTCTCCAGATCCATCTATGGTATCAAAAAGGGTAAAATTTTCTTCTTTTTTATGGCCAAGTAGGATTCCATTGTATAAATACCCCATAGTTGTTTTATTCACTTATCTACTGATGGACACTTGGGCTGCTTCCATATTTTGATGGTTGTAAATAAGGCTGCAATGAACATAGGTGTGCTTATGTCCTTTTGAATTACTGCTTTGGGTTCCTTTGGAAATATTCCTAGAAATGGATAGCTGGGTCAAAAGGCAGATCCGTTTTTAATGTTCTGAGGTATTTCCATACTGCTTTCCACAGTGGTTGCACCAGTCTGCATTCTCATCAACTGTGCAAAAGGCTCCCTTTTCTCCACATCCTTGCCAGCACTTGTTGTTTATTGATTTATTGATAATAGCCATTCTGACAGGTATGAGGTGATATCTCATTGTGGTTTTAACATGCATTTCTCTGGTAAGTAGTGATGTACTTTTTGGAGAAGTTACTATCCAGGTCCTTTGTCCATTTTTTAATTGAGTTATTTGGTTTTGGGGTGTTGAGTTTCTTAAGTTATTTATAAATTTTGGATATTAACCCCTTATTAGCTGTAATGGCAAATATATTATCCCATTCCATGGGTTGTCTTTTTATTTTATCGATGGTCTCCTTGCTGTAAAAAAGCTTTTTAGTATAATGTAGTCACATTTCTTTATTTTTTCTGTTGTTTCCCTTGCCTGGGGAAATATATCAGATAAAATATTGCTATAAGCAATGTCCCTGATTTTATTGCCTATGATTTCATCTAGACTTTTTATGGTTTCAGGTTAATATCTATTTTGAGTTGTTTCCTCTGTGTGGTATAAGAAGGTTGTCAAGTTTCACTTTTCTGCACATATCTGTTCAATTTTCTCAACAGCATTTATTGAATAAACTATCTTTAGTCCATTGTATGTGCTTGCTTCCTCTCTTGAATATTAATTGACTTTAAAGGTATACATTTATTTCTGGGCTGTTGATTCTGTTTCATTGATCTATGTGTCTTTTATTTCTTGCCAGTACCATGCTGTTTTGAATGCTATGTCCTCAGAGTATAGTTTGATATTAGGCAGCATAATTCCTCCAAATTTGTTCTTCTTTCTCAGGACCACTCTGTCTCTGTGGGGCCTTTTGTGGTTCCATATAAATCTTTGAAATATTTGTTTTAGTTCTGTGAAGTATTTAATTAGAATCTTGACAGGAATTGTGTTTAATCTATAGATTGCTTTGGGTAGTATGGACATTTTAATGATGTTAATTCTTCCTATTCATGAATACAGTATGTGCTTCCACCTATTTGTATCTTCTTCAGTTTCTTTCTTCAGTGTCTTCTAATTTTCTGATACAGGTATTTTACATCATTGGTTATATTTATTCCTAGGTATTTTATTCTATTGAAGTGATCATGAATGGAATTGCTTTCTTTACTTCCCTTTCTGTTAGGTCATTATTGGCTTATAAAAATGCAAGTGGTTTCTGGATATTAATTTTTTATCCTGTTACTTTGATGAATTTCTTTATCAGTTCTAGTAGTTTCTTGGTAGAATCTTTGGGGTTCTCTATGTATGGTATCATGTCATGTGTAAATAAAGACAGTTTGACTTCCTCCTTTCCAATTTGGATGACTTTTATTCCTTTTTGTTGTCCTATTGCTGTGTCTAGGGTTTCTAGTACTGTGTTGAATAAGATAAGTGAAAGCATACATCCCTTTTTTGTTCCCAGTCTTAAGGGCAAAAAATATAGTTTTTACCCATTCAATATGATGCTGGCAGTGGCTTTGTCACATATAGCCTTCATTATGTTTAGGTATGTTCCCTTCTCACTTTGTGAGAATTTCTATCATAAATGGGTGCTGGATTTTATTAAAAGCTTTTTCTGTATCTGTTGATATTATCATGTGGTTTTCATGCTTCCTTTTCTTTATGTTGTGAATAACATTTTTTGTGAATGTTTTACCAACCTTGAATTCCCAGAATAAATCCCACTTTATTATGGTGTATGAACTTTTTGATGCATTGTTATTTGGTTTGTTAATATTTTGCTGAGAGTTTGAGCATCTATATTCATCAAAGATATTGGCCTATAATTTTCTTTCTTTCTTTTTCTTTTTTTTTCTTTTCTTTTCTTTTTTTTTGTAGTGTCTTTGTCTGGTTTTAGAATTAAGATAATGTTGGCCTTATAAAATGAATTTGGGAGCTTTCCCTCCTCTTGAATTTTATGAGACAGTTTGAGAAGGAGAGGTGTTAGTTCTCCAAATGTTTTATAAAATGTACCTGTGAAGTCATGTAGTCTATGCGTTTTGTTTGTTGGAAGTTTTTTGATTAGTGCTTTGATTTCACTAGGTATAATCTGTCTACTCAGATTCTCTGATGCTTTCCAACTTAGTTTTGAAAGATTATGTGTTTCTAGGTATTTACTCATTTTGTCCAGGTTGTCCAATTTATTGGCCTATGGCTTTTTGTAATATTTTCTAACAATCTTTGCATTTCTTTGGTGTCAGTTGCTATTTATCCTCTTTCATTTCTGTTATTATTTATTTGGTCCTCTCTCTCTCTCTCTCTCTTTTTTTTTCCTTAAAGATTCTGGTTCAAGTTTTATCAATCTTGTTTACCTTTTCAAAAAAAAAAAAAAGCAGCTCTTGGATTTATTTATCTTTTGTATTTTTTTTTTACTCTATTTCATTTATCTGCTCTGATCTTTATTATTTCCTTCCTTCTATTCACTTTAGGTTTTGTTTGTTGTTGTTGTTGTTGTTGTTTTAAGTTTCTTTACGTGTGAAGTTAGATTGTTAATTTGAGCTTCTTCTTGTTTTTTGAGACAGGCCTGTAATGCTATGAATTCCCTCCTTAGGATAGTTTTCCCAGTGTCCCACAGATTTTTCATTTCTTCTTTGATCTCATTATTTAACCCATTCATTGTTTAATAAAATGTATTCAGCTTCCATTTCTTTGTGTATTTTTCAGTGTTCTTGTGATTGTTTACTAGTTTCATAACATTGTGGTCAGAGAATATTTTTTATATAATTTCAATCTTAAATTACATAAAACTTGTTTTGTACCCTACCATGTAGTCTATCCTAGGAAGCATTCTGTGTGCACTTTAAAGGTATGTATATTCTACTGTTGTAGGGTAAAATGCTCTAAAGATATCAATTAAATCCATTTGATGTAGTGTGTCATTTAAGGCTGCTCTCTCCTTCTTGACTTTCCATCTGGAAGATCTATCCGTTGAAGTTAATTGGGTATTAAAATCCCTGACTATGACTGTATTTCTGTTGATCTCTCTTTTATATCCATCAAGATTTACTTTACATATTTAGGTTCTCCTATGTTGGGTGTATAAAGGTTTACTAGGGTTATATTCTCTTGTTGGATTGCCCCCTTTATCATTATGTAGTGTCCTTCTTTGTCTCATACAATAACCTTGGTTTTAAAGTCTATTTTGTCAGATATAAGTATTGCTATCCCAGCTTTATTCCTCTCCATTTGCATGAAATAATCTTTTTCCAGGATAAATTTAGCTATCTCAAAAACCAAGTGTAATAAGATGGAAAAAATGAACAGTTAATTTCCTTTTTAAATTTTAAATCCAAAGTTTCACTAATACCTGTTTATTGGACTAGGACCCCTTGACCATATACAATCTATCTCTACTTAAAATGGTTACAAGACCTCTTTAAATTCTAGATTGGTATACAATTTCATACATGTTGAATTAGTTGTTAAATCGGCAAGTAATCATAAGATTTCAAAAATTTTACTAGGTTGAATTCAATAAACATGTATTCAGGACAATTTTAAAATTACAAAAATTGAAATATTTATAGATTACTGGTATTTTAATATTTTAGTGCCCTATAATACATGTGTGCTTTATTTGTGTTATATTATTTTTTCTGTTTTGTTAGGTTATTTCATTTTCTTATTCTCTTGTACATTGGTTTCATTTACATACCAGTAATTAAAAACAACACAAAACAAACTGTTTCATTTTGAAAATGTCACAGCAAAACAAAACTATTGTATAATGCTACACCTTTAGAATTGACAGAAATAAATTAGGAAGGAATAGTAACCATTTGACTTGTCTTGATCCCATTATAAAATTTAACTGAGGGTGGTGCTCATTTAATTAAAAAAAACTGCTACATCATATTTCTGTACAGCATTTTTCAGTCCTTATTTTTTCTGTTGTCAATAAGCATATAAATGTCATGTATTTTTGCTTATTCTGTTAATACCCTTGTAGAATAGTTTCCCTTTTAATTATATATGTATATATATAATTTATATTTAGAAATAGAGCTAAATGTTTTAACACTATATAGATATTTAACTTTATAACAGAAAACATTGAAATGTTTCTCTTTTAAATTTTTCCTGTCTTTTTTCCATTACCATTTAGCCCCATGATCTCCTCCACCTCACAATCACCACACTGTTGTCCATCATGTCCATGAGTCCTTGTTCCTTTTTGCCCCATCACTCTACCCCTTAACAACCCCCACCCATAGTTGCCATCCTGCTCTCTGTCTATGAGTCTGTCTCTATCTTGCTTGTTAGATCAGTTTGTTCATTAAAATACAAAGTGGATTTAAGCTTTGTTCACAAAGCAGATATTTGGGTGTCAAGTACGCTGGATTCAAGTCCCACTACCACGCATACTGACTGTGGAACTTTGGACAAATTTTATATGTCCTTTGGGCCTCATTTTCTTCTTTGATAAAATAGGGAAAATAAAGAAATTAAGTGAGGTAATTATTGTAAAGCCTTTAACAGTTACTGGGCCATATGTCAAACATCAAATCAATATTAGGCATTTTTTACTATAATTAATAATTATCAGTTGGCACAATATAATCTACCAAAGCAGTTAACTCACATCAAATTGAGGAAAAACAAGAACAAAATCTAGATATAACATTCTAGCCAAGACATTATGCTGATAGCAAATATGTCATTATTTTACTTTTCTTTTATAAGTAAATATGCATAATAAAATATAGTAAATTAGTAATCTAAACTAATCAGCAAAGGTTATTAATAATTGCTATGAACAAATCAGCAAAGAATACAGTTTGAGACCTTGTGAATTGATTATGAATACCAATTCCACAAAGTGGAAAAGGGTTGTTTTATGATACCATGGTAAGCTATTCTGGATATTTGTTCTAAAGACACAGCTGCATGGAAAACATTAGGAAAAAAACAAAGATACATTATTGTCAGTGATTATACATGTAGCTCATAAGTTTTTTTCAATATAAATAGAATTTCAGAGACCCTAAAGGTTTTTTTAAATTTTTGTTTCCCTCAGAAGTGTTCATTGAGAGCAGTGTGAATTCTAGCAATGTATTTAGTACAATTTTGTCTATGGAGCCTGTAAGTCTTATCTTTAATTTAAGCAAACTGTGTCTTCTCTAATCAGTTACTAGGTTAAGCTTTTTATTTCCCCAACAATGCTAAGTTTGGTATATTTGCCTAAAAAACAGCTTCAATGCTTAATAAATTTTAATAAAATAAATTGCATGTGACAACTACTCTTTACTTCTGTCTCAATGTTGACATTTTTAAGATAAAATTTATTAGACAAAATGATTATGTTCTCCATTTCTGCAATGTTAGCAAAGATATAATTAGTTTAAGTAAAATACATGATTAAAGGGAAATATTAACGTTTCAGAACCAAATGCTAACAAATGATAGCAGTCATCTATTAAAAACAGAACCAATACTTTTATTTTTTTCTTTTATTTTACAATGTTTAAGAAGGAATTATTATTGAATGGATGAAAAATCATAAAACATTATGCATAAAAATAAAGTCTTGGACAATATGAGTGTTTCATCGTTTCTGTTTATTAAATGTTAATATCATTTACATACTCTAATATAATGAGATTGTAGTTTTATCCCATCTTTTTTATCTATCTTTTCAGAAGCAGTTTTGATTTATACTGAGCAATACTGACTCTTCTACCTTACCTCTCCACGCTTTTTATGAAAGAGCTACCCTGAGATTGTTGACTCTGCGAACATAGAGACAACCTTTCTCATGTAAGACTTCAGTTTCATCAGAATTGTGCTTAAATTCACATCCTTATGGCCATCACAGATGACAACATAAACACAATAGGTAAGATCCACAGTCACAAAGCACTCACCACAGTTGGCCTCATCTGATGCATCTGCACAGTCTGGATCCTCATCACAAACCCACAGCTTGGAAATGCAGTGCTTGGTAGTTTTACATTGGAAATAGTCTGGAGAACAGCTGTTTTCAGCTTAAGAGGAAAATACCTATTAAAATGTAGCTTTGGGCAAGGATACTTTATATAAAAAACAATTAAACGAACCAATATTTAAGATAGTTGAAAATGTAACATCCTCTAATTAATAAGGCTTTGAAGGTGAGGAGTTTTAACTTTTAATTTTAACGTATCCCTAATATTGTTTCATAGAAATAAATAAAACATATTTCTCCAATGACACATTTGAAAAAAATCAGATTTTTCAAAACAGTCTCTCTAAAATTAGATTAGATTTTAAAACTAATTTTATAAACAAAGAATTAAGGATCATTTAGAATGTTTTCATAATAAATAATAAAATTTATACAAGGGAAGTTTTTATAAATGAAAAACTACTGGAACTGGAAGATATGAGTCAATGAAGAAATAAAAAGCATAACATTTACCCAAATCTTTAGCTGTGTTGAGTCTTTGAGGAGAGAGGAGAACATCTGACTCAGACTGTCAACTGTCTCACAAATCCTAGTCAGCTTACAGATCAGCTTTAAGAATGACTAACCATAAAGAACTGGTTGAGACTTTACAATGCATCATCTTAATCAGATTACTGGATGACTGCGCATTATTCACTGATCAATGTTTTAGGAGAAAAACATAGAACTTCAACAAGACAGAAATGTTGACAGCATATCTGTTGAAATCCTGAAACATGACAGGTCCTCTATGGTTCAGAGCCTGAGTGTGTGTGAGCACGCTGGCCTTCCTCCTTACACAAGTGTGTACATTGTTTTCCCTTCCACTTAAAGTAATTTAATTCTGGTAAGAGATTAAAATAAGTGGTGAATAAAATGAAAAAGCATTTTACTATTGTTCTTTGAAATGGCTTGTTAAGACACATTAAATAGGGTATTATTCACAGTTTTTAACAAACAACTTTGGCCCTGGCTGGTGTGGCTCAGTGGATTGAGTGCTGGCCTGTGACGCAAATGTTGCTGGTTCAATTCTCAGTCAGGGCATATGCCTCAGTTGGGGGCCAGGTTCCTAGTAGGGGGTGTGCCAGAGGCAACTACACATTGATGTTTCTCTCTCTCTCTTTCTTTCTCCTTTCTCCTCTGTCTAAAAAATGAATGAATAAAATTAAAAACAAAAAATAAAAAAACAAATAACTTTGTTGTTATTTTGTCTGGATTTTGTTTCTCCTCACACATTTAAATGTATTTTATGGGAAAAATCATTATCTAATTAAAATGGAGTTATTTTTTAAAAATTTTATTTATTCATTTAGAGCAAGTGGAAAGGAGGGAGAAAGAGAGGGAGAGAAACATCAGTGTGTGGTTGCCTCTCACATGCCCCCCACTGGGGACCTGGCCCACAACCCACGCATGTGCCCTAACTGGGAATCGAACTGGCCACCCTTTTGTTCACAGCCTGAGCCCAATCCACTGAGCTACACCAGCCAGGGCAAAATGGAGTTAATTTCAAGTTACTAATTAATCAGTGGAAGAAAAGTACTTGTACCTACTTACTGTGAACAATATAGATATAGATATATATGTATGTATGTATATATGCATATAATTCCATAATCACCTATAATATTGTTTTTGCTGCTTCTCTTAGGATGATATCAATGGATGAATTTTACTTCATGTTTGTCAAAATCTCCAGGTAGCTTTATGAGTAGATCATCCATGTTTTAATTTTCTTTATATTTTTTTCACATACAACTTCTTAATCCATCCCAATAAACAGCTATTTGGAATTATTTGGCATAATTGTTATTATATCTTTCTACACTGTGTGAATTTACACTTCACAATTATAATTTTTAGACCACTTTCAGTTGGGAGTCAGAAATGAGATGGGGCATAGCATTTTAGGGTGACTTACGGCAGTCCCTTTCATCTTCCTCATCTCCACAGTCATCTTGTCCATTACATCTGAGGTTTGCTGGGATACATTTCTGATTCTTGGTGCACTTGAATTGACCAGAGAGGCAGACATGTGTATCTAAAAGATACAAAGAGCAAAATTATTTGTGCTGAGACCGGTGTCTGCATTTAAATCAGTGAGGATATAAGCAGTTAAGAATTAGATTTATGTTCCTTAGTTAAAAAATTAATCACCTACCACAGTTGAGTTCATCTGAATTGTCTCCACAGTCATTCTCTCCATCACAGATGAAAGCAGGAAGTGCACAGAGCCCGGTACCACATTGAAATCGGCCTGGCTGACATTTAAATTCAGCTAGGGGAAGAAACACACGGGCATCATGGAATGACAACTTACCTCATGATTTCTTACAGAGAGCTTTTCTGACATTCAAAATATTTATATTATTATATTAAACATATCCAAGAACACAATGGTATTATCTCACATTTAGATAGCCATTAGATTCAGGTCCATAGGTAAGCTATGAGGAACTCAGATGTCCTAGAGATTATATTTCATAAATTAACATTAAGAAAGCAATTAACAACATATAAAGATATACATTTAAAAACATGTAAGTGTCTCCTCACTTCAAAAAATGATATTGAGAGGTTAAGTGGTGGAATAGAATTCATAGTAATTTTTAAAAAGTTACTCCAATATAATTTAAAGAAAAATCATTTTTCTTTGTTCACTTTGCTGCCTGTCATATGTAAGGGAGGAACTTCTGTTCTCGAAACATGCCCCCTAGAACTACTTAAAGCAAGTGTTTTTTATAGGTATCATTTTTTAAATCAGATGTGGGACACCCACAAAAATAAAACAAAACAATTAATTATCTTCTGGATGGCAGGCCACTTGTAGTACAAGCTTCCCTGTGTACTAGCTGGTGTTGTTGTAAGAGGCTGCATTGGCTTCAGTGAAATTATTTTTAATACTGTTTCAAGGCATTTGCCCATTTCACGATGGGTGATTTATAAGGACACCTGCCCACACCGAGCTGATGTTCAGCAGTTTTTGAAAAAAATGGCATGACCCCTGTGCCTCACCTCCCTTAATTCACCCACTCTTACCCCAAGAGACTGTTTTTTGTTTGTTTCCCTGGGTGGAAAAAGTCCTCAAAGGGAAATATTTTCCCAATGTGGAAGAGGTGAAACATAAAATGGCAGAAGTACTAAAAGGCATCAAACTTGACAGGTTCAAGAACTATTTGTAGCTATTGAAAAAAACATCTTGATAGAAGTATTGCATCAGATGGACAGTACATTGAAGGTGACTGACATTTAAACATGTAAGAATAAATACACAGTTTTTCTAAATAAATAAATTCTGTTCTTTGGGGTGTCCTCCTATATTCATTTCTATAATTCTATTAATATATACCACATTTTACCACATACAATACATGCTTTTTGCCTACATTTTTGAGGGGAAAATAAGGATGAATATTATAAATGGGTATAATGATTATATACCATGGGTATAATAATGAGTATAATAATCCCATGTATATTGCATACAAAAATATGCTATACACAGGAAAATAAGGTAAGGGCAGTATTATATAAAGAGTAAGAATTTTTATATACCATACATATTTCATCATAGTAAATAATCTCAAGTAATAGTTCATTTTAGTTTATATTCTGAGTTTACAAAAAATCAATAATAATAAAGTAGGATTTATTGAGTATCTACTATGTATCAGGCACTTGTGAGGCCCTTTCATATAAGTTACTAACTGAATCTCATCATAACCTTTCCTCAACAACATCTAACCACTTTTATAAATGAGGAAATTAAGCCTTATTAATGTAGAATTTTCAAGTGTCAGACTTGGGATTTAAATCCAGGTCTGAATCTGAATAATTCTCAAAAACTCGTAGGCAATTAAACATTTATTTTTTGACTGATGATCATAATATATGTCATTAATCACTGACTTGAAAATTAATATAAGCTAATAATGATTTACTAATTCAGTCAATGAAATATTGATAAATTATATTTTAAACTTTCTTTGGGAAATAACTTATGTTTTATAATTACAATATTAATTTAAAATTTCTTTAACATTAAAATAAAATAACTTAATTCATGCTGACTTTCAGAAAAGTGGGTTCTAAAATGTTAAAAGTCATTTACTTCCAACCTGTAACATTTGTTAATTAATCACACTAAATGCATAAACTGCTATATTTCATTTTCTCATGATATAAACATCTTTGTTCATTTCCTCTATTTCCTATGGCTTCCTATAAAGTTTCCTGTAATATTCCTCCTTTTATGTCTGGGAAATAACTGGGAAGTCTATCTGACTTTTAAATGTCTCTTCAGAATGATCCTTGGTGAATTAAATAGCATGGGAAATGTAACTGCAAACTCATGATACCAGACAAGTTTTGATGCATCTCTCTTATCTACATTCATGTAAAAACATGTATGTTTGCTAGTATGCGAAACTGAGATCAGGCTTTCCTGCTTTTTAAGGTACAATTAAAGGTTTGACCAGTAACCCTTAGTGACCACAAATTTTGATGAGGGACTTACTCCAAAATGAATACTAAACACCCCACAGCCTTATGTACACCATTTTCCACCTCACCATGACTCTCAACACAAAGAATTGTATTTACAGATATTCAACATTGTTAACCCTTCAACTCCAAGTAAGAGATCATTTATTAAAAGATCATAGAGATAATACCACCAATAAAAACATGTGGTATTAGTATTTAACCAGGATAAGAATCATTTAGAAGCTCTTGGATACCAGATGTCTCTTTGGTTTCCCTCAAAATACATTAAAGTTACATTTTCTCACTACATTCTGTAAGTGGAAAAATGTAGAAAACTCATTACACTAAATATATAGGTAGTTTTTATAACAATGTGATTGCAGCATAACATTTCAGTCTAGATTAAAATCAGAGCTCAGGAACTTATATTAGAAAGGAAAGCATTGGGTGTTAATAACTTTCTCTGTAGGTCATCATGGTGATAGTGCCCAGAGAAAAATTTAGGAAACCTGGACAGGAAAGGTCACCTTCACATGAGAACTAAATTAACATATTTATGCATGTTTATTTCTATTAATTTCAAAAAATAAGTTGTATTTACATTTTTACTGTATCATGAGGAAGTTTACCTTATTATGGGGAAATAATAGCCTTTTACACAAGTAAATCACAATTGATACTCAATATAATTTCTTATTATTTTGATATTCCTTTCTATTTAATAATTTCAAAAAAGAATAACTGAGGCATAATAGTATATCTATCCCATTCAGACATTACTTTTAAATATTATATTTCATAGTGAAAACAAAAATAATATTAATTAAACAAAGAACTATAGATCTTTCAAAATCATAAAAATAATAGACAAGTGCCCTGACTGGTGTGGCTCAGTGGGTTGAACACTGGCCTGTAAACCAAAGGGTCACTGGTTCAATGCCCAGTCTAGGGCACATGCCTGGGTTGCAGTCCAGGTCCCCAGTAGGGGGCATGTGAGAGAGCCAACCACACATTGATGTTTCTCTCCCTCTCTTTCTCCTTCCCTTCCTCTCTAAATACAAATAAATAAAATCTTTACAAAAATAGTAGAAAAGTAATGATTTTATAACATTTTTCTTTTTATTGAATATATATATTTATAATAAGCAATAACTTATTGCTTTCCAAACATATAAATGAGCTTTGTGGAAGAACTTCAAATGAGAGATGGATTAAACATTGTCAATGTAACTATTTCTGATTCGAAGTTTGAAAAAGCCTTGTAACTACATGAAAGTACACAGAAAAAAGTAGTTAGCTTTCACTGTGACAGTAGAGTGTCTTTCTTTAGCACAAGACTAAGAAAAATCTTGAATGTAATGTCAAGGCCAAATCATGGTAACTGTCCACTGGGATGTTGAGGGTATTATCATGATTGACTATAAGCATCTTCAACTTGACAGGTCCGTCTTGGAATGACCCATGGAGTGAACTGTGAAAGTCATCAAAGAAAAGTCTGCCGATTGTTCATTACAGGCAAAGTTACCAAAGATAGCTTAAAACAAACAAATAAACAAAAAAAACCCCACCTAACCATGCCAGTCAGATGTCAAGACATACATAATTGCTAACCATTTTAAGCAACTACTAAGAGCATATTAAAGTGACTAACTGAAAACTAATGATTTATATTGGAAAAATCTGACTTTTCATAAGTGCTAAGTATTTTAATACTTACAGAAAAGTGGAAAAATTGTATTCTTTAAAGGTAAAATTTCAGTAATTGATCAACATTCTGATAACTTTCCCATTTTTGCCTATAAATTGGTGATGTATTAAGTCAAAATCATCCTTAATGTTACTCTACTGATAACTAACTATATCAAGAAATGTAGTTACTCTACAAGTAAAAAAAGAATTAGAAAAAAGCTAACAAATTGCTGATGTTACCACTCAAAACATAATAGTCACAGACACATATAGAAGGCATTGCCACAAATTTTGTTATATTTTTAAATATAGACATAAAATCTGTCTATTATAATTTTGAAAAAGTACTAGAAAAAATAGTGTATAAATCTAGCTCCAACTCTTCATGTCTGGGATTTAAGCAGCTCTAAATTCTAAATTTCTACATTCACCAATGTACTCACGACAGTCATCAGGTTCATCAGATCCATCACCACAGTCGTCTACGGTGTCGCATTTCCACCAGAATGGAATACATTTATCAGTTTTGCAACGAAACTAAAAAAAAAAAAAAAAAAAGGAAAAGATTGAAGAATGCTACTCACATATAATGGATATAATGGGTATTTAAAAAATCACCAGGGAGGAACATCCTAGCTTTATCTTTTGCTGGGATGTGAACTATAATGGTCTTAGATAATTCTAAAATAGGGAATAAATGCACAACAATCAGTAGCAGAATAATCTGCAAGTAATCTGCCAGAAAAGTGCATTGTCCAGGAAAACCTCCCGTGATTGCCTGAGAACAGAGGAGATCACCCATTTACATACTATCTATATATGCCTTTGTCTTAGGACAGAGTTGAGTCATTGAGATGCTAGAGAAACCATGGGGCCAGCAAAGCCTGAAATATTTATTATGTGGTCCTGTATAGAAAAATGTTTGCTGACTTCTGGCCAATATGGAGGTGTAGGTGGACCAACTGTGCCTCCTCTCACAACCAAGATTAAGGACAACAAAAATATAGAACCAAAAAAAAAAACCAACCAGAATGGATAGAGGATTGAATTGTACTGAATTGCAGGGAAGTCTGACAATGATTCACCCAGAACGGTAAGAGGGAGATGGAGTTGGCGGCTGGGGAGAAGGGTTGCAGAAGGAGGAAGCAGTAGCTGATGGTCCCAGGCACTCAGGCAGCGGTTACCAAGCACAGGGAGGCAATGAGCAGACTAAGCAAGGCGCACAAGGTGGTTGATCGCAGTCACACATTTGTTTGCAGATAAGCCAGGGGAAAACGGGCAGTGAGATAGACTATGCAATGCAGGACCCCAGCGCAGGAAAATAGAGCCTAAAGGGCATTGATTGAGAACATTTGTGGTGGCTGGGGTGCTGAGAGAGAGCCCCAGCTGCACAGGAGAGTTCGTTGGAGAGACACACAGGGTCTTAGAACATGCATGAGCCTGCCCACATGGAAATCAGCACCAGAAAGGCCCAATTTGCTTGGGGAAAGCTGTGGAAGGGACTGGAATCCAAGAGAGAGCAGAGCAGGTGCCACTGTTCTGCCTCGGACCCTGCCCCCAAATCCAGCATCACAACCCTGCAACTGGGTTGCCCCGCCCTGGTGAACACCTAAGGCTCTGCCCCTCATATGTAACAGCAGCAACCAGACCAAAACAAACAAACAAACAAACACAAAACCAAAACAAAACAAAACCAAAACAAAACCAAGGATGGCTCAAACGGGAGAACAGATCAGGGCCCCAGAGCTAATTCATCAAAGTGACCCAGAGGTAGCCAAGCTATCAGATGCATAGTTCAAAGCACTGGTGATTAAGAAGCTCACAGAATTGGTTGATTTTGGTCGCAAATTAGATGAACAAATGAAAGCTACAGTAAGTGAAATGAAGAAAAATGCACAGGGAACCAATAGTGATGGGAGGAAAACTGGGACTCGAATCAACAGAGTGAACCAAAAGGAAGAAAGAAATAACCAAACAGAAAAGAATAAAGAAATAATAATTCAAAAAAATGAGGAGAGGCTTAGGAACCTCCAGGACATCTTTAAATGTCCCAACATCCGAATTTTAGGAGTACCAGAAGGGGAAGAAGAAGAGCAACAAGTAGAAAACTTATTTGAACAAATAATAAAGGAGAACTTCCCCAATCTGGCAAAGGAAATAGACTTCCAGGAAGTCCAGGAAGCTCAGAAAGTCCCAAGAAGTTGGACACAAGGTGGAACACACCAAGGCACATCATCATTACATTAGCCAAGATTAAAATGAAGGAGAGAATCCTAGAAGCAGCAAGGGATAAGGGGACAGTCACCTACAAAGGAGTTCCCATCAGACTGTCAGCTGATCTGTCAAAGGAGACCTTACAGGCAAGAAGGAGCTGGAAAGAAGTACTCCAAGTCATGAAAGTCAAAGACCTACATCCAAGATTGCTCTGTCCAGCAAAGCTGTCATTTAGAATGGAAGGGAAGTGCTTCTCAGATAAGGTCAAGTTAAAGGAGTTCATCATCATCAAGCCCTTATTATATGAAATGCTAAAGGGACTTACCTAAGAAAAAGAAGATAAAAAATAGGACAGTAAAAAGATAGCAAACTCACAGATATTAACAACCACACCTAAAAACAAAAGCAAACCAAGCAAACAGCTAGAACAGGAGCAGAAACACAGAAATGGAGGTCACATGGAGATTTAGCAACAGGGGAGTGGGAGGAGGAGAGAGGGGGAAAGGTACAGAGAATAAGTAGCATAGATGGTAGGTAGAAAATAGACAGGGGGAGAGCAAGAATAGTGTGGGAAAAGTAGAAGCTAAAGAACTTATGAAACATGGACATGAACTAAAGGGGAGAATGTGGGTGGGGGGTGCAGGATGGAGGGGAATGTTGGGGGAGAAATGGGACAACTGTAATAGCATAATCAGTAAAATATAATTAAAAAAAGAAAAAAAGTTTGCTAAGCACTGAAAGGCCAAAATTTATTAAGAGTGTCAGGAAAAGGTATCTGGTTATATTAATTTAATTATTTTAAATTGACTTAATTGCTTTGAATGTTCCTAATTAGGAATCTTGGACAATTCAATTCACATCTCTCAGTCTCTGTTTCTTCACCAATGAATGAGGAAGTGAAGATAATTCGAAGGGTCCTTTCTTGCTGTATCATGCTGTAATTCCATGGAATTTCCTGATCATTAAGTGTATTGCCTTTAGTCATAATAAATATCTACTCTGCATAAATCTTAAGAATACTTCTTTAAAGAAGTTGAGGTTGATATAAGTATTTTCATTTTTTAGTATTCTTAATAAAAACACATGATCTTTTAGGATGAATAATATTTTGATAAGTAAAATATAAACTTAAAGTTTCAATGGTTTTTTGCTATTATATTCTTAAAAATAGAAACACAAAAGGAAACTGCTGTGATAAAACTTAAGATTATTCAAAACACTATTCAATACCATATTTTTTAATGTTTTATTTGGTGCATTGTCCTTTTCCATTTAAAATAGTTAAAGAAAGAATAGTAAGAAAGATAATTCTATTACTAATAGAAATGGAAAATTTTAAATCTACTCTCAAAATATACCATAAAATGGAGACTAACAATAGAGAAATTAGTTGAAAATATTATATGGTGATATTTACTTATAGGCTATTTAGCTTATAGATAACTTGTTGTTGCCAGTGAAAGTTTTCAAATTAATATTGTAAGGAAGGTGATTGAACTGGGTTCATTCCTTAAAGCAGAGTACAGAATTATCATTCCATTCACTAATGGCCGACTGTACACAGAGATCAAGAAGGCTTAGTCAATTAATTCCTTGGTAATTTCTTGCTGAACAACATTCGGTTCTAGGCTTACCCTGATTTTATATAAGAAATTAAAGAAAAGACAGAAAGCACATGCATCTGAAATAGTTGTTGTCAAAAGAATCACTTTAAATTATTGAAACCAATCAATAAAGTATAGGCTATTTATTGCAGCATTATAATTTTTCTTCTTTAGTTTAATAAAAAATCAATGAAAAGCATATATCACAATATTCATCTGAAATTTAAAATAATAGTTACTTTCCTAGAATTTACTAATTTCCATTTTGAATTGCTTCTGTGTGAGTTAGTAAAAGCAAAGCAGCATTTATTGTAGCATGTTTTGTACCAGACACATTTGTAACACAGAACAATATAGCCTATTTCAATGTTCTCTAATTGAAACGGATTAGCAGGCTAAAAGTTCTGTTTACTTAAAATACTGTTACTTTCTTAAAGTAAGAGAGAATTCGATGTTAATCTTTGCTGAATTTGTCTGGATACAATGGAATTGATGGACTCAGGGTAGATTTAAATTATTTTTAAAAATAAGAGTGTGGATTTTTTATTATCAATATTTTCCATTGGCGATATGGAGGTGAGGGAACACTTTTATTCTGAGGGAAGGTCTGACTATTTTACCAATTTTCCCATATTTGCTTTGTCCCTTGTCATGTCAGTTGTGGTTTTTATAAATTACCATAGGAAAAATATTACTCTGTATAGGTAGTGATTATCTGGGGGTTATAAAGTTAAGTCTAAAAGCAATTGTCCTGAACATTAAACATTTCCAGTCATTACAGTATATCAAAGTACATTCAGAAGAGAATTTCAGTTCTCTTGAGCATATTCAAAGACTTCACAATGAAGATTTAGTTTTTTAAAATACATATTTTTAAATTTACTAAATATGCCTGATTTAAATAAGCACCAAGTGTTGCAATTACATATGATAGTACGGTTTTGCACACTATTTCATTTTAAATAAGACAATAGTATGGTTTTGAGTTAAGCGAAGGCTGAGGTCAAAAATACTTGTTACATTTTATGCTAGTCAACATTTTATTCATCACTCTCAGGGAAAGATCTCTTCTATTTTGTGCCTCAGCTTCATGGCTTCATTTTTTTCATGCTAATTAAACACAGTAACTTACAATAGATAAATGCTAAGTATAAGTATAAAACATTTTTATGGTAAATGTACTCCAAGGCTAACATCTTTATAAAATAAATTGCAGACTGCAATTATCACCCACAAGAAGAAGTTATAAAGGAACTACTAAATACATGTCTACTAAAATGAATGAAGGAATAAAATGCAAATCCCCCATATGGTGAAGATCAGTTAAAACAGGAAAAATCTCCACCTAAAAGATAAATAAAGCCATTTTCAAATTACTTTTTATTTTCTAATTTAAATGATTTAAATTTAATATTTGAAGTTTTAGTGCTTCAAAAATAGTTTCATTTTGATTTTTGTATGGGTTTTCATATGTACATTTTCAATCCTAACATAATTCTTATTGAAGTGATTTATTTTTTTTTTGTTTATCTAAAACACAATATTGTTTTGGAAATGTTATTGATTACAATCATTAGACGATGACAAATTAAAATTTCTTATTAAGATAAATTAAAAAGGCAACATTTATATCAGAAAGCTTAATGGTATAATTGTAAAGTACCTAGATTACTTGCTTCATTTTAGTGTCTGCGTCACTCAAGCGTATGTTTCTGTAACCTGACTTTTCTCCAGGCAGCGCACAGTAGAGTGTTCTCCTCCCATTAAGTCGGAAAGGAACCAGAGACAGAATGGCTGCGTAAACCGCACACTCACAGCGATAACCACTAATGGATTGTCTTAGCTGTTCTTCATTAAGGTTTTTCTTAAAGATGGAACAAATCAAGTGATGACACTTTCTTTTCCAGGAAGTTTTGGTAAAAACAAAGATATCTGATATACCATTTTTGTTCTCTCTTGCTATTGTTGAATATTTTAAAAGCATTATTGGCAGTATTTGAAAAAATTATACTTCCGTGGTTTCATCATTGATACCAAATTAGGAAATAATTTAATTATAGGAAAAATAGGTTTTTCCATGTTTTAGATGTTTATTTAATTGATAGGAGTTTTTGGCATTAAATTACCATAATTATAGGTTTTCTTATATAATAATTTGAAATATTTTATTTATTTTATGACTATAGCAAGACTGATGTTTTACTACTTAGGCCTTGCTGTTTGAGATATCCACCTCAAGCATTCTTTGGTTTTATTTCCTGTTGGCCATTGAGGCTCACCACGCTGTAAGTGGCTTAGGTATGCAACATCTCTACTAAGTCACCTAAACATTATTGTTGGACCTCAACAGAATTAATTGTGGACCACTCCAGAGCCAGGGACTTGAAGTTATTTCAAAACCACCTGGAGGTTAAATTGGAAATTTGTCTTAATAAACAGCACTAACAAAGCATCATATTTTACATTTTTTAAAAACATGTGATTTCTCCTTTAAATTTTACCTCTAGAAATAATTAGGTTGCTTAATTTACCTTTCATAGTGACTCAAATTTCTAGTTCTCTAAAAATAATGTATTTTATTTACATACACAGTGTGTATGTAAGGATTATAATTAAAACAACACACATTGTAAAGAAAAAAGAGACTGTGACCTAGGCTTTTGACTAAACATCAGAACATCCTAATGGCACTTCACACCAATTGCACCCACTCTTTTAATATATTCCAGTTGTACTAGAGAGCAAAGGTGATACTATTTACTATGCACAAGGAATTTTTCCCCTCTTATTATTCATAATAATAGCCTGCAAATATTATCATTCCTATTAAAAAGAGAAGACTGAGGCACCAAGAATTAAGTAACTAACTAGGTAACCCAATAAATTTAAAGCAGAGTCAGAGTTATAGTCAAAAGAAGTCTGGCTTCAAAATTTGTATCTTTATCCACTCCACACTCTGCATCCCTAGAAGAGGGTCAATCTTTTTTTGTTTATACAGTTATTTAATATATGATGCTTATAGTCATAACTTAAGAGGCAGTTTGAGCTGACATTAGCTTTTCCATTTCAAAAACACAGACACACTCAGAGAAATTTAGTCTCTTCCATGATGTCACTGCTAGAATTGAAAAACAAGCAAATTCAATACACAGAATTCTAATAATTAATTTACTCATCTAAAAAAGCAAATTACATAGTTTCTTTGAGAATGGTATCTTAAACAAGATACTGACAGAAATACAAAAACCAAATTATATAGTGTCATATGACTCTTGCCCCAAATTTTAAACTAATAAAATTATGTCCATGAAACTATCATTAAGTAGAAGATTTGAATTTGGTGATATGTTCACTGTAAATAACTACATTTTGAGGAAAAAGAGGTTTCCAAATGAAAATATTTAGATCATATAATTTTTGGACACAGACAACAATGTGGTATAGACCTGGGGGGAGGTATAAGGCAGCCAAAGGGGGGAAATTGGGGATATCTGTAATAGTGTTAATAATAAAAATAATTAAAAAACAAAACAAAAGTTATTTAAAAAACCTACATGCACTATTCTATAACACATCATCTGTACATTGCATTGGGTGTTCATCCCTTGCCCCAAGTCAATAAATTCAATACAAAGAAAAAATATAGAATTTATTTTTCAAACAATTTATCTTTTTCATATTAATTCCTCTGAGAAATGAGAGAGGGGTGATACAGAGCAAATTATTTAGGAAGATTTGTTTGTTTTCGCTGCATATATCTTAGCCTTAACCTTATGCCTCAATCGCCTTGCCTTCTTGAAATACATCAAATCTCTGATGATTTTGCTATGTCAACTTATGACTTGAAACATTATATGATAATTGATTTTCCCTTACTCTGTAACTCTGTGATGTATGGAATGATCAGCTAATGCTATACTAACCCCCCAAAAAATAATGTTTTGATAAGCATTTAAACAAATAAACAAAGTTCAGGTGAAGCCTTTGTAACAGCTTGCCCATGAATTCCATGGAATGATGTGAAGACTTCCACTCACCTGACTGGCTGTGCAGTTGGATAAGCAAGTCCTGTTATCAGCTGCAAGATAGAAGTTGGTGGGACATGCGCAAGTATGAGTCCTTCCAGGGGCTAAAAGGCAGAGATGACTGCAACCTCCATTATTTATCTTACAGAGATGTTTGGAAACTACAAGCGAGAAACAACAACAACAACAAAACAAAATAATCAAAACCAATATTATAATATGGTATTTGAAACAATATATTTAAACTTCATAATTTAAAATTAAATAGAACTTTATAATCAAGAACACAATGATAATAAATATAATTTTATTTTATTAAAAATTCTACAATGCCATGTCCAATGGCATTCATTTTACTACTAAATAATTAAAGGATGTATTTCCACAAAAAACAAGTGTTTTAGTAGAAAAAACAAGCATCTGTCAGGAAACAAAAACAGAGACTAGAAGCATTTTAGATGGACATACATATGTTTAAAACTATTAATGTAAAATAAAACAAAACAATGATCCACAACTAATATTGTAGTAGCTTTGTTTCCTAGGACAAATTTTTGTTTTAAGCAACATAATCAATTACTTTATTTCATCACAATGGATAGTATTTTCACATACTTTAAAAAAACAATACATTCCTCCTTTTTATAATCCTAGAGCTACTTAAATATAATTCCTTTTACCCAGCACTTCAGAAACTAAGGATCCTATAATTATTTTGTAAATAAATTATTTTAAGAATGCAGTCTCTACTTCTCCAACTACATGTATTATTGTCATTTCTGCTTAATATGACTCAACAAATCAAAAACTGTTTGTACTATTATTGAGCTTCCAATTATATCCCTTAATGACAGTGTTCTCTACCAACTGAATTAATTTTGCACAATTATGCTAAATAATAAGATCTAATAAAGTTTCTCAAAAACAGATGTACACTTAACCTTGGAGGAAACAAAAATGGAATGTTACTAAAAGATGTTGATGCATATATGGAAATCATGGAAAGAATAATTACCATCAGGTTGTCTATAAGAATGATACACCTGGATATCTGTGATGGCATGCCATGAGTTAATCAGTGAGAGTCTGTCTGCTCCCGAGGTTTTATGGGCACGGCTGAGTGACTTGGTTTTCCCATCAGTCCAGTAGATGTAGTCTTCAAACAATGTTAGTGCAATCACCCCTGGAATATCTTGATTAGGGACTGTAATAGGAGATGGTAAGATTAATGTTCAGTCTTGGAAGACCGCCAGTTAAAATATTCAATACTACATGGGCTGACAGATACACCTGTTACAGAACTTCATGTGAATAATTGCTGTGACAACCTGTCAGACTGGCAGGGTTCTTTATTACCAGGTAAGAGATGCAGGATCTGGCACAGTAGTGTGCTTTGCTCAGATTTAACTCCGTTCAACCACTGGGAAGAAAATGAATGCTATCCTGCTCACACGTAGTGGCGGCTTCACCAGAAACAAATAACACTCAACATTAAAAAACTGTATCTATATACAGTTGTTCTTAACCCAAATCCTTAAATGTACAGGTCATTGTACTGCTCTCCCACTTTTAAATTGATTAAATTATATATCAAGGATGATATTTCTATCTGCTTGGAGATAGAGTGACTATAAGACTATTATAAACCATTGTAGTCACTGAGATTTTATGAGTATTTTTACTTGCAAAATGAGATGGGATAGAGATGGAGAAAAAAAGTATGATGGATAACAATGTATTGTGTGAATTTAACAGCCATAAAACCGTTTAGTTGTAGATTCAAATTATTTTATAATTATGCCTTCATTGTAGGGCTGGGTCTGAATGTAAACAGTAGAATGAGCACCACAGCTGTGAATTTTTATTTCATGGAATTTGGTGGTTTGGGGTTTAATAATTTTAAACCATAATAGAGTATTTTTTCAAAAATTTAAAAAGCAATAAATAAAAAATGAAATTTCCCAATTTGCACTAACATTCCAATATATTTATCTGCATTGATTTTCAGGTCTAATTTTAGCAACTCTGAGAAAATATTTAGTAATGAAAAATGATACTGTAAATCAAGTAATATGTACTTTTAAAATAAATTATATTTTAATGTCAGTATATTTGTCATATTTCTCATTCAGCAGCAACTGAAAATTTATGAAAATTTATTTTAAAAATTCAGTCTTAGGATGTTTTACAGCCTTATTTTTTAAGTCTTGTATTAACTTCTATTGTTAGCTAGAAGTAGAAATTTTAAATCTGGTCATTTGTTATTTTTATTCTAATGGGCTAATATAATCAAAAAGAATTCACTATCACTCAGGGAAGACAGAAATGAGAAAAATAAAATGAGACTCCTACAAATATGTGATAATTTAAGCCATTGACAATTATCAATATGTAGTGTCTGACCAGAAATCTACCTCAGAACAGATACTATTCATTGAGAGGCCCAAAGATGTTGGATCTAAGAAGAAACACACCAAGGCACTCCATAATTACATTACCCAAGATAAAAGATAAGCAGAGAATCTTAAAAACATCAACAGAACAGGAGACAGTTACCTACAAAGGAGTTCCCCTATGATTATCAGTTGACTTCTCAAAAGAAATCTTACAAGCAAGAACGAAATATTTTTATTATTATCATTATTATTTTATTTTATTATTTACTTTTTCAATTTTTATTTCTTTTTTTTTTAATTGTTCACGTACAGTTGTCTCCATTTTCCCACCAGAACAAACTGACAGTGAAAAGAAGTATATAAAGTCATGAAAGGCAAGGACCTACATCCAAGGTTACTCTCTCCAGCAAAGCTATCATTTAGAATGGAAGCGCAGATAAAGTGTTTTCCAGATAAGGCCAAGTTAAAGGAGTTTATCATCACCAAGCCCTTATTATATGAAATGTTAAAGGGACTTATCTAAGAAAAAGAAGAAAATAAAAATATGAATAGTTAAATGACAATAAACTCACAACTATCAACGACTGAACCTAAAAATCAAAAACAAACTAAGCAAACACCTAGAACAGGAACAGAATCACAGAAATGGAGATCACATGGAGGGTTATCAGTGGGGAGGGAAAGGGGGAGAATGGGTGAAAAAGAAACATCATTGGTAGGCACAAAATAAACAGGGAGAGGTTAAGAACAGTATAGGAAATGGAGAAGCCAAATAACTTACATGTAGGACCCATGGACATGAACTGAGGGATGGATGCTGGAGTGAGGGGCATACAGGGTGGGGAGGGATAGTCGAGAGAAAAAATGGGATAACTAAGCATAATCAATAAAACATACTTAAAATATGTAAAAAACAAGAAAAATCCAGTTGTGCACACATAATACAAACTTTTAGACTTCATTATCTGTGCACTATCCTGCACACATGGAGCCCACCACTAAAATGATAGCTGAACTAACAAGCAAAACAGAGACAGATTCATAGATAGAGAGGAAGATGACAGCTAAGGTGGTGGGTGGGGGGAGGCTAGGCAATGGAAGGATGGAGCAAAAAGGAAAAGGACTCGTGAACATGGACAACAGTGTGGTGACAGAGGTGGGGGAAGGAGTATATAAAGGATCTGGAAAAATATGATAAATTTAAAAAAAAAAAATAAGCCCTGGCTGGTGTGGCTCAGTGGATTGAGCGCGGGCCTGCGAACAAAAGGATCATGGTTCGATTCCCAGTCAGGGCACATGCCTGGGTTGTGGGCCAGTTCCCGGCAGGGGACACACGAGAGGCAACCACACATTGATATTTCTCTCCCTCTCTCCTTCCCTTTCCCTCTAAAGATAAATAAATAAAAAAAATTTAAAAAATAAATATAAAATGTGGTAAGTGGAATTGGACAGAAAGATGAAGAGGACATTGCCAGAATAAATCATGTTTGAGTTATTTATACAAACTATTCCTACTTTCCTCCTTTGGCTGTACAAATTCTTTCAGGAAGATAAAACAAATGTGACAAAATGTAAACAGTTGAGTGAATCTTGGTGATGGGTGAGTATTATAACCATCCAACTTATGTGTGTGTTTGGAAATTTTCAGAATACAATAAAAATGTCCAAAAAAGATTGAAAGTATCAAACATTTCATTCAGATTTTCTTAAATATAAAGGAAGTAATTACATCATTAAATATGGATCTAGAATGTTAATCATTAATTTAAATATTCTCAGTCCATCAGATTCTTTGCAAAAAGTGGTTATTGTGAGAATTTACTTATTAAATTATTACTTATTATTTACTTATTAACATCTCAAAAGTAGCATCATCTTTTAACTATTCAGTAAGTAATTATAGTTGCCATTTATTAAGCACTTTGGTGCTATGATGTAGGCCAGTGGTTTTCACTAATTGGGAGATAAAATTCTGGTCCTAGGACAAAAACTTTTCAGGTGTATAATATTGAGGTTGAGAAACCCTGCAGTAGGATATATGCTTTATATACCTCATTTTATTTAATACAACAACTCTATTGTGCAATAGTAGACTTCACTTTGCAGATGAGAAAGCTAAGATGTGTAAAAACTTAAGTAAATTGACAAAAGATAGAAGGGAAAATAGCAAATTAAGATACTGGTATTTGAATCTAAATCAGATTCTCTGGCTGAGTTCTTTGCCACTTTACCTACTAGCACTGCCTTTAAGAAAGTCAACCTAGTTGTGTAACGTGTGGTTATAGATTGAACTGTGTCCCCACAAAAATGCGCATGCTGAAGTCTTTTCTCCTACCATGACTGTATTTGGAGATAGGACCCTTAAAGAAGTAACTAGGTTAAGTGAGGTCATAGAGTGGGGTCCTCATTCAATGTGATTGGTATCCTTATGAGAGGGAGACAAACAAGGGTGTGTGCATACAGAGAAAAGACCATGGAAGGATACAGCAGGAAGACAGCCAACTGCAAGCTAGGGAGAGGCCTCAGGGGAAACCAGACCTGCCAATACCTTCATCTTGGACTCTAGCGTCCAGAACTGTGAGAAAATGTATTTCCATGTTTAAGTGACCCAGTTTGTGGTATTTTGTTATGGTAACCTTAGCAAACTAACACAAGTATATAAAGTAATGGGACAAATTTCATAAGCTCCATGTAAAGATTATTTTTAAATACTTGATTGTAATTCACTGTGTATTATTTTTAGACACAGGACAATTTAATTACTAAACAGTTTGCTACCTTTAAGCTTCTACTGATCACCCACCACAAACCCTCTGTTATCAGATAATCAATATTTATTTATGGAATTTGAAAATTAAATTTCTATTGCAGAAGAAAGATAACACATAAGTGAATGTATAGAGCACGTAGTAGAGTCAAGTGAAAGTGAAGATTAGTCCCTTTGTCAAGGGTGACCATCTGTTTTATTTAATTCCTTGTTTGATTTTGACAATGAAGGTCAGACTACCCATAGTAGCTTTATAAGCCCACTTCAGGCCTGCTCATTTGGCAAACATGCTTATTTCCCAAACAGCATCGAACACACCACGAGAGTATTTCTTATGGAAAAATAATAAAATGAAGTAAAAAACACCAATTTATGTTAACAAGAAGAAATCTAGTGTTATGTACCTAATGTTATACTGGCTCCACAAACTGCACTGTAAGAGAATGTGACAACTTCCTTAATGTCACAAGTAATGCCAATGAAAATCAAGCAAACAAAATAAAACAAAAACAAATAAAATCTTAACATATTACCTTTTTAGAAGTTCAGCTCATAAGTTCGCAGTATATTTCCATTTCCTCTTTAGAACCTAAATCTCTTCACAGAGTAAATTGACTATCTGCTTAAGCTTCTGTGAAAAAATTACTATATATTAACTGCTAAATGATAACTATAAATAAATGAATCTGTTTGTTTTCCATCAACATATGAAGAATTCAGCTCATATTGAGAGTGAATGAAATTTTATGAGCCGAAGCATTATATATTTTAGTACCAGAAATTTTCATGATTTAGAATGAGAAAAATTGTTTACTTTTTGTTGTCTCTTTACTTATTTACATATTTCTACCTTACAGATATATGTGTACATATGTATGCCTGTATTAAGTACCTGTGTATATATAACATACCTGTAACAATAATATATACACAATATATGAATGTATTATACACACATATACATTTCATGTTACAAGGTCTGTCCAGAAGGTATACAGCCTTGTAATATGAAAAATAGAGACATTTATTTAAAAAGATACAAGATTTAAGAAGCATTGTACCTAGGACAATGAAACCTTAGTCCCCTTCAAAGTAGGCACCTTGGGGCCTCACACAGTCTCTCAATCCCCATCACCTGACCATCAGTATTTTCCTGAATCTAATTGTTGTCATGAAATCTTTTTGCTTTCAAACGTAATTTTTAGTTTGAGGAAAAGCCAGAAACCACAGGGTGCCAAACCTGGTCTGTAGCAGGGCTGAGTCACCTGGATGATTTGATGTTTAGCCAAAAAACTTGCACAAGATGTGATAAGTGAGCAGGTGCATTGCTGTGATGAAGCTGCTAATCACCAGTTGCCCATAGCTGTGGTCTTCTGAATCATCTGAGTAGTTCCCACAGAAGAATGTTCAAACTTAATGCAAAATTTGATGCAGGTTCTTTGCTTTACTCGCTCATTTTGAATGTGACAGCCACACAGTACACATGCTCACTCAACAAGATCCACTGCCCCCACTGACTAACACAGTGAAGTTGTCATTGTTCACACATGCGCATTCCAGTCCACTCTCCTTGGCTGCCAGGTTACACTGATGTTGCACGAACTGTTCTCATGATATTAACAATGGCTGGGCTTTTTCTAAACAGACCTCTTACATATACATGTAGATACAAGTAAAAAGAAAGGTATTTTGCAATGTGATTTGACAATTAGAACTGACAAAATATAAGCATGAAATGAAATGGAGTGAGAAGAACATTTAACTAACTTAATGATACTAAAATAATGATTTTATGAAAAAATAGTCAATGTTTTCTCAAAATGATGATGGTTGTTCCTTTTAAGAGAAAATAATATGACCACTTTTCATACATAAGAGTTTTTTCTTAAAAGATAAATGTAAAAAAATTAAGCAACCTCTCATTTACAGGTATTCAGTACACACAAAAAAAAAAAAAAAAACAAGAAGAAAGAGACTATTGTGTGGGCTGCAGTTAACAGGTACTCATTATATAGCTAAAGCCTATTTGAAAGCTGCTTTCTGTAGTTAGGCTTTTATTCTGTTGAACAGCTTTATTTATTGTGCTGTTTCCAGCATTGCACGCCAGCAGTAGACTCCTGATTTTATGTCGTAGGCTACATCTAGCATAAGAATAGAGTCAATATTTGGCAAAATAAAAATCAGAGAAAAACTCCTTTGTGGAGTGTGGAGTTTTTCCTTTTTAGTCAAGTTGGATGCTATTCAGTTAAGGTTCCGATTAATTATGATAAATAGAAAAGGTAGAAATTCAGAATATGCTTTCAGCTTAATTGTGGCTTCACAGCTAGAGGTACTCTATTAAAATACTCTTGATTTTTTTTTACAACATTTATCATGCTAAGCAAGTATATTCTTGAATAAACCTTTTTACTTTTATATTTCAGACCAATATAGTTTAAATTCTTTAGAACAAAATGTACCAATAGTCCAGTACTCTTCTATCATTGTGTCAAATATCTCATAGTTGCCATTATTTATATGGTATAACTTCGGGGTAATGACACATTCAACATGGTATTGCCCTATGGTTACTACTTAAACAGAAATTATACTACTGATGCTCTATTATTTTCTTATCTCTCCTCCAAGATTTATTTTTAAGGATCTAATGATATTTTAAATATTATGATATATGAAATAATCCTATAATTCATTATTGGAAACTAACTATTATGGCTTAAGCAGTATTCTCAAAAGCAAAACAAAGTTCATAGAATACAACCACCAAATTCAACAATTACAGAGTAACCTACGTATTGATATTTTTAATTATAAAAAACTTATGTACTGATTGGAAAGAAATACTTGCATGATCCAGTGATTGTGAAAGTCAACCTTGATCTCACTGTGTTACCTACTAGGATTGGAAACTTAATCTTTAAAGTAAAGTTAAGAAGAATATCAAGTGAAACATTATCCTATCTTCTTTTTAAAAATAAGCTTCAAGGCTCTCTCATTTTTCTATATTGTTGGTGTCATTACCCCAAGTAAAGGCACACATTTTGTCACACCTGAAATTCTGCAAAATTATTTTAACTTTTCATTGCCTTTCAATCTCTTTCTATCTCTTTTCTATCAGTCAAGGGTCCTGTATTAAATGAAGGACACTTTAAATGATAATTAAAAAATAATTTAGTGAAAAAAGTTATAGGTGCAAAAATGGTTCATCACATTATTTTTCTCTTAATTATTTACAGAGCTTTGGGCCTGGCTAAGTGACTGGTGATGGATTGGTATTTTGTTTGTTTGTTTGTTTGTTTTTCCCTAGGTCTGTTAGAAATGAGCAAAAGCTGCAGTTAAGGGAAAAAAAGAGCTATCCTCAAAGACCAGAGACCATTTGTTGGAGGAACCCAGCCACTGCTAATCCACAGTGGTTGGGCATGGAGGAAAAGTGGGTGAATAAATATTATGACTACTTCTTTTGTCTACCATCTAATCTCCTGCTAATGCTTCCCATGAATTAAATCCAACTTGAGGCCAGAAGGTGAAAGAACCTGGTGATACCATCCACAGAAACCATCCTTCTAGCATATGGCACACGGAACAGACGCAAAGGTAAGAGAGCTAGAACTCCCTCCAGTTAAGATTTCCAGTATTTTATTTTTCATCTCACATATTTCTTTTCTGGTCAATAACAGTCAATGAAATACATTCCTTGGAAAATATAGTGCAAACTGTATAGCCTGAGTAAAACCTGTATCTTCAGAAAACAGGTTCAAGGTGCTTATGAATGCTCTCTTTGGAGACAACCTGATATTAACAATTCCCCCTAGTATCTTCCTAGAAGGGTAATATACCAGATATGTAGAGAAGCTAGAATAGAATTAATGTAGAGCAGGGAAACCAGAAGGAAGTAATGAAACAAGTAAAACCAATTAGCATTGAAGAAATGGTGCGAGATTAAACACAGACTTCAGAAAGAGTGTAGGCTGGTAAACAGGTATGCAATTAGATGATAGGAGGAAGTGGTCTAACACGCTGAGGCTAGTGTCCTGACAGAGGTCAGTGGGCAGGTGAAAATGCTTTCCATACCATGGAGAGTAACAGAAAAGAGTGGGTAGGTGGGAATATGGCCACAGTGTACTAATTTCCAGAGACTGCTTTAGTTAACACACACCCCATCTAAAAAAGAGTGTGTTTTATGTAAACTTAGGGCCAACAGATTTTTTGGTCAGTAATTATGCATCCCCTCCAGCGTTATTATTTGTAGAGTATTTTTATTAAAATAATTTCTTCCTCTGAACCATCTACAAAAGAATACAAAATGTTCCATCGAAACATATGCCTCCAAGAATATTTTTCCTGCCCACTCTTTCATAAAACCCCACTTAAATGGTAAGCAGGCCACTGGTTCCAAAATCCATTTTTCAAAATGAATAAAAGCATTAAAAAATGGCAGGAACACTAAAGTTAGACAACATTTCCAAATATTATTATAAATTGTTCAAAATTTATATTTTCTAGTAAAAAATTTCATAATCTTTAAAAACTTTATCCACCAAAGTTACTTTGAATGGGAGAAAAAAATAAAGTTCTTCCATTCAACATATGTGTAATGCATAGCGGATGAGAGCTTATCCTTCCTGGGAGTCTATTACATGAGGCAGCCTTCTGAATACTCACACTGATCAAATGTCCAAACAATAATTGTATGTCTCTTCTTAATGAGTAATTCATATTAAACACTTAAATGTGTAAGAAATAACTTTTTAAAATAAATGTAATATTTCAAGGCAAAATATATAAATTATTTAGGATTCTTCTTTAAATTAAAGCCATTATTAAGAAGCTGAAGGCATTCTTTGTCCAGTTTTTTCTTGTATTTCTCACCTACTTTGTCCACATTGTTGCATCAAATAATAAGTACATTTGGTATAGATTAGGAATATTTAGTTTAATGCAATTCAGTCCTTTCCCCTGTCTCACTTAGAATTTTTAAATTATTCATAATAAACTTCAAATGTGGCCATTTTAATATTTAACATTTAAAAAGAATATTCCTGTCCTGGCTGGGTGGCTCTGTCAGTTAGAGCATTGTCCTGTACACAGAATGGTCGCAGGTTCAATCCCCAGTCAGGGCACATACCTAGGTTGCCGGTTTGAATCCCTCTGGTCAGGGCACCTATAGGACGCAACATTAATGTCTCTGTCTCACATTGGTGTTTCTCTCTATTGCTCTTCCTCTCTCTTTAAAATTAATAAATATATCCTTGGATGAGGATTATTTTTTAAATAAAAACAATATTCTTGTTAATGAACTGAGAATGTAAAAAGCAGATAATGAAAATTATAGTACCTTTATTTTGAGAATTAGACTGTGCCTATAAATATCTTTCCTCAATGGTGAGACAGCTCTCCAGTCTCTGAAGTAAACAAAGCAACATTGTTCATGTACTTGGTGAAGATATTTTGTTGCAAAACTTTTATAGGTTTTTCTGCTACAAAACATTCTATGTAACCCTTCATAGACATTTGAAATTGTGTTTGCAGAGTCAACCATCAATAATTAATATGGGGTATGATATTCCGTATACATAGGCATTAGGAAAATTTTGGTTAGGCAGTTTTAATGAAACCTGACGCGTTTGAAAAGCACTTTTCATTTGGGAAAGATACCAAGTAGAGACATTTACATGAGTTTAATGTCTGGTTTCCCACATTTTTACAATTCCAAATATGCCTGTAGAATAAAAACAGTTGGGTATACTGTATTACAAACATTTTCAAATGCATTGTAGGTCAGTACTAGGAATAAGTAAGGATAAGTGAGAAAAGAAGAATAGTCCTTCCTTACCCCAGTTTCAACCTCAACCAATTCCTTTAAGATATATTAGAAAGTCACTGATTGATTAAAAGTCCCAAGCTATGAAGAAATATTGAACTAGGGTGCATTAAAGCCTAAATTAGATAGTAACCTGGACCAAAGCCAAGTCTACCAATGCCCCAATGTGTCATATTTGGGACAGATAATGTTGAACTTGTCTGAAACTCATACTAGAAAAACATTTAAAATGTCACCATTTAAAAATAGTATATGGAACATATATTACATTTTCAAAATATTACTATATTTAAACATGTACACAATTTAACATAGCATGTCTTATTCAAGGGACAAAACTAAAAGACATGATTGACATTGAAATTCTAAGACTGTTTAGGAACAACAGTTAATTTCAATTTATTTTACTGGTTCAGGAACATTTCTATAGAAACTGAATTGTATTTTTCTTCCTTCCATTAACTTTTATTGTATTGTAAACAGCAGCACATCATCATCATTAGCATAAAATAGCCTGGGAAATGGACTATGAATAATAGGAATTTTTTTAAAGTATTAAATGCAATATCGAACCAAGAGATAAACACTCAAGAATATTGTAAAATTAGAGGATGGCATTCATTTGCTTCCCTATACTTTTTCTAGTGGACTTCCATAGATATTTAAATTTTCTAAACACTCAAATGCAAAAGCCATGAGTTTCAGCTTATATGAGCACAAAACATTCCCTTTTCTTTTGAAGTGTTTTCTTCCGCATTCAGAATTAAAAAAAAAAAAAAAAAAAACTTTAAATATATTTTATGCTCTTTCATCAGGAGCATGCTGAGATCTGGATTCCTTTTTCTAACAGATTTAGACAACAACTGCTGGGGTTATAATTTGGGTTTTTAAATCCAAACAGAACTGCCCCATCACAACACACTTTGGTTCCCAGAGCAGAAATGAACAATAGAGTTGTACTGCACTACTACCACTTCAGCGTGAGGAGCTTCAAGGGAAGGGCTATTGAAACCAATAAAGAGCCACAGTCAATGTAATTGCATGGAGTTTTAGACAGTTTGTCCGCAAAATAAAAGACAGTTCAGTGATAAACTATAGTTTAGAGACATATGCAACCATTGCTCTTCAAAGAAATGAGCAGTTATATAATTATATATTTTTTCAAGTATGCAGGATAAAATATGCACATGACTAACTGATTTAACACAAAGTTAAATCATTCGGTGATATGGAATATTCTGAAAAAAATACTAGAATGAATAGATTTTAAAGCTCAAAGTCAAAGATACCTTTTCTTCATTCACTGTTGTGTCATTTCTATTCACACAGTATTTTCAGTATTTTTTGAAAAAAATTACATCTAAAATATATCTCAAGTTCAATGGCAAAACTAACAGAAAGTGAGGAAATTACATCTGAATTTATATACTTTAATACAAGCAAACAGATTTAAATTTTGGCCTAAACAGAATTTTCTGATATCTAATTTTCTTTCATTAAAAGGAAAATAGAATCTCTAAGTTAATGTAGATATGTAAAGTTATTGCTCAAATTTCCCTCAAGAGTTATTTGTAACCTATATTATAGACATCCCACTTAGAGAAGGCAATCTTTTTTGAAATGCATAAGATCAATGACAAAAAAATCTTTACAATGGCCCAATTTCAGAAATTCTGTGACATGAATCTCTAAATAAGATTTAAAAGTTTTGGATGGACAGGAGATGTGGTTAATTTGGAATAGCAAACTGTAAAAGCAATCTGTCCCACTGAAGCAGTGTCTATTTTTAAGGATCATTATTGCTCTCTTCACTCCCTCAAACAAACAAAAATATTTGTATTTAATAAGACAAATGCTTTTTTATAGTAATGTGTTACATTGACTTACATTTGTATTAGTTTCTCTATATTTTGCAATTTGTTCTACTATTTAAATTAACCTGAAGAAATTCAGGTACAGACATACCTCTATGTGTGTGACTGTGCATTTATGCTGTAATTATTGATATCAGAAATTATAACAAGCAGGCAACAACCTTTATCATCTTTTCAAAAGCAAGGAGGTGTCAATAACGGAAAGAAAACAGGTTTTGGGACTACTTAGATCTTCATTGTTTCAATTCTCGTTCTCCTGATTACCAACTATTTGACCTTGGAGAAATTACTTAATCTCTTTAAACCTATTTCCTAGTAGCAGAATGGCTCTAATGCTGCTTATAGCATAGTGTTCCCTGATGGAATGACTCTAAGTGCATGTACAACATCAAACAAGGTTCCCTGAACACAGTAGGCTTCTAATAAAAGCATTAGTTTATCATAGAATGGCCCCAGTTCTTGGATTTCAGTAGTAGACTAAGAAAAATTTCACTGAAAGCCAAAAAATGAAATAGTATATGGAAAGCATCTAATAGAATATAATGCTCAAGAAAATAGGTTTTCTCCTCTTGTTGATTTGATCAGTTCACAAGTGTTCAACAGTAAAATATGTGAATAGCTCTTGGAATAGCACTCAAAGAAATGAGTATTTTGTTGGCAATGTGAGATTTTCATCAAGGATGAGTGAGCAAGCATTTGACTATTACAAATGTCCAACCTCCCTCAGGCTTAAATTAAAGATAAACCTGAGGTCAAAACCTTTTGATCTGGCAAAGTTTCTGAAACTGTTATGTAATCCACCTAACACAGAATTTGAATTCTAGAATTCCCCTTTGATGTCTTCTCCAGCATCCTGATTTTGATAGATGAAGCCCAGGGAAGTTACATACACTTTTCACTGTTCGAAGCTGTTTGGTGATAGATCTCATCTAACCCACCATCATCTTCAGGTTTCCCATGCTTTCTCTAATAACCTAAGGGTTTGTTTTCTCCATTCTGAAATTGTGCTTTGACTTAAAAATCTGTACTCCAGGAAAGGTTTATTACTTCTTATCCAAATTAACCATATTTTTCATACCATAAGACCCACCTAGGTTTTAGAGTAGGAAAATAGGAAAAAAATTTTGAAGCAAAAAAATGTGGTAAAATATTTAATAACATAACTAACATAATATTTCACCAATATAAATGTAAACAGAACACAACAGCATCATTAACAACCATTGTTCCTCCCAAATTTGGGGGGGGCAGGAAAGTGTGTCTTATAGTTTGAAAAATACAGTAAAAGCCTAAGTCTGTCAGAAGAATTGTGGCTTGGGAGTGGTTAGAAACCAGTCCCAAGTACACAGACATACAAAAAATATATAATTAGTATTTAATTATTCATTTTTATGAAGACATATATAAACTTAAAAACTAAACATTTTATTATGAAGAACATGAAATTTTCAAGTGTTCCATTGAACATATTTTATACCTCAAGAGAAAATAGAAAATGAGAGATTCATTAATGTGCAACCTTACTTATAGGTAAACTATCATTTGTTCTGAAATGCTTTTTAGGAAAAGATACAATAGAAAGTGTTTACATATTCTTAGAACTTCTTTGATGAGGAATCTTTTGTTAAAATTAATGTAACACTCATCAAAACAGAGCATTTTAAGAAGAATCCCTAAGTTACATTCAGTATTTATATTTTTAATTCTTTTTTAATTCTTTTTTATTGTGGTCAAGTACAGTTGTCTCCTTTTCCCCCCCACCACTTCCTCTGTCCCACCCATCCCTACCTCCTACCTATTAATTCTTTAAAAAAATTATAATTGTACATGAAATTAATAAGTCATCAAAACAGGTCTTTTTCCTCTCTAAGTGGATAATACTATAAATCTTTCACTTAATATTTGCAACTCAACCATCCATAATTATTATATTCCAAGCTTATAGATCTTTCCTCTTTATGCTGCTAAATAACTATTGAATATAAAACTTTACCCCATAGTTATAATCACTTCAAGTATTTTCTTCTAAAATATGTTAACAGCCTCGAAATTGGTTGCCCTTCCAGGGTCTTTTCATTTTCCATGCTGTTGTCAAATCTAATAATAGCACTCTATCAACTAAACACCACCAATGACTCCCTATGACCTAAAGGATAAATTCCAAATTATGTAGCATGCAAGCCCTGTCACAGTCTGTCCCCAGTTTGCCCTTATTTATCTAGTGCATTATCTCCCTCTTGTAGTATGACCAGGCATAGCCAAATTGTGTAAACCCTATGCTGTTTCAAGACTCAATTACATCTTTGCAATTACTATTCCCTCTGTGTGAAGAATCCTTCCTATATTTCTCCATATGGAGAGCCTATAGTACGTCTCTCAAACTTCTCAAAGGACCCCTCACTTTAGCAATGACTTCCTTATTTCTACCTGCACTTTTACAATATTGTGCATATACCTCTAACCCCAATCTGATTTACATTTTATCTGCATATCAGTTTTTTCCACTAAACTGAAAGTGCTTAAAAGATGGAGATGCTTCATCTGTGTAATTCCAGGCCCTAGCATAACTTGTAGCATAATAAATAAATAAATACATAAATAAATAAATCAGTAAATATTTGTTGAATGAATAAGTGAATGAATGAATGAGTAGATCTAAAGAGAAGAAATCAGGGAATTTTTTTAAAAAATCAATGAAGATTTGATTTAAAATAAACTGATTCAGTTATCCAGTAGCTTGCATAGTATTCTATTGTATTAAATTATTATTATTATATTTCATATTATAATAAAATTATTGGAGTAAAAAACAGTAGAATGATATGCACAGGCTTTAAGTAGAGATTCATTTGACTAAGATCACACCTTAATGTTCCTAAACTAGCAAATTGACTAATTTATTATTATTATTATTTTAATTTTTGCAGTATAGTATTGGGACTTGGTAGAAAACTGTAGAATAGAAGAAGTACAAAAAAGATGCCAGAAATGACCAAGCAAATTGCAAGTTAGATGTACCTCAAAAGTTATCCAATTTAATAGTTAGGGCACAGAATTCAGAACCTTAAATGATCTTTGGCTGGACAAATAATAACAAAAATGATGCTTCATTTATGCAATTAAAGCATAGTTTAAATAAGAACATATTTGGGGGAAAAGCTTTCTGAAATGTAAAAGCCACTCAGTTTAATTTTTCTGCCTCATTAAAATTTGACTTATGATAAAGGACCACAGTGCTGAAATTTCTCATACATCCTTCATATTTTCAAATTACTTTGTCAGGATTGATATACACCACTCTGTTGATGGGCTCTGGCTCCAGTTTTAATGTATAGAATAAATGAAAACAACAATGCTAGTTTAGTTAAGAGGAAAAAGAAGTCAGTGACCAAACTAATAAGTTATTGTTAATATGTCTCATTTTCCACCTCCAAATACATACCTAGAAAAAAAGAGCATTCTCTGTCTTTTTGTGGAGTAAATGCAAAGAGCAGAAAAGACCTTTTTCTCTTTTCAGACATGGCAAATAAATGGCTCTTTCTTCACTGGATGTGGAATTGGCACAATTCAGACTGCTTACAATTAGTAGCTCATTAGTAACTACCAGGTGATTATTGGCTTACATTCAGATATTGGCAGATGCCTGATAAGACACTTAATGAATTTTCCATTAGGCTTCCTTGGAAAGCCTATAGGAGAAAATATTTCTGAAGGCAGCAACTCTTTCACTTTCCTTCCCCACCCCATCCTTAAGCCACAAGGTATTTTCAAAATCAAATTTTAAAATGTTAACATCATACCTGCATACATGTCAGTTAAATATTTCATTCTTTAATAAATTTAGTACTATTTTCTCATTATATATATATATATATATAAAATGAGAAAGTTAACACCACTTAACTTTCTCATGATGTATGGAAAGTTAAAACCAGTTAACACCAGTTTTATAATTAAGGGATACTTCATTTATATGCATTAAATTTTGTATTAAGTTTTCAAAGGGTAAGTCACCTACATATCTGACATAATTTTTAAATAATGAGTAGGGGATGGAATCAATAGTGTTTAATAGACACTATTAAACTTTTTAACTACAGTTTTTGTTATATAAACAGTAAGATTTAAATAAAATAAGCAAGTATTTGATGCCGTAATAGCTGGCCAGAAATTGTTTACATTTTATTGTGCAATAAAATTTTATTTTTTATTTTTATTTTTTTTAATTTTCCAACTTTTTAAAAAGATTTTATTTATTTGTTTTTAGACAGAGGGGAAGGTAGGAAGAAAGAGACAGAAACATCAGTGTGTGGTTGCCTTTCACATGGGCCCCACTGGGGACCTGGCCTGCAACCCAGGCATGTGCCCTGAATGGGAATTGAACTGGGACCCTTTGGTTCACTTCCCATGCTCAATCCACTGAGCTATACCAGCCAGGGCTATGCAATAAAATTTTAGAGCAAAGTAATATATTCACAACAACTTAGTATTGTATATGTATGCTAAAAACAGGTTCATGGTTACATGGGTAAAATACTGATTGCAGCAATAAAACAAAATAATATCATCTAAGGATGTTGCAAAATATTATATTATTGATTTTTTTGGAGGAGGTATAACTGCTGAATGCACAAAGTGTGATTTTGACTTGTCAACATTATTTTTGCTGTAATTAAAATCCTAATGTGATCTTTAACTCATTTTTCACTCAAATTACATCCTAGTGAATTTCTTTATAAGTGGAATTCCAACAGCTAAAGAAGTGACCTATTCGACTATACTTGTCATAACTGATTCTTCTTACCCCTAAAAAAGAAACTCTTAAAGCTGTGAGCATTTTTAGCCAGAAGGATATATTTGTTGAAAGGGACTTGGGCAAAATTATGAAATGGTACAAGTTTAGTAAGATTTATTTATTTATTCATTCATTTAAGTGAATGAATAATTAATTAATTAATTAATTTATTTATTTATTTATTTATTTATTTAGCAGTCTCAGCCTTCTCAGGATTCCATACATTTTCCAGGCCTCACGCTCTTTCTCATCACCCCTCCCTTGTCCCTCCGTGGGTTTTGTTCTAAGCTCACTGCAGAGAAGAAAACAGTCTGACAAGCTAAACCACACTGATGTGCTAGTGTGTAGGCTTTCTTTGGAGTCTCTCTGTGAAAGTTGTACCTCATGAAGTATTTGAAGATGAAAACACCTACTAGCAAAGGTGACAATAGGTCATTAAAGATAAATAGAAACTGATTTTTTTCATTAGGGAAAATCTAATCCTTAAAAAGGCACCTACATCTAAAATATTTTGAATGTTCATTTGAATTGTTTACGGTTCCTGTTATAACCACTTCCTTGGCATCTATGCCCTTCTTCTTTATGTCATTCCCCATCGCTCTGCTTAGTTCCCTCACCTCACCAATGTTTCCTCTCTGACTTCCCCCCCATATCTAATTCTAGTGTTAACTTTGCTCATATTCAATTGCTTCATTTGTTTTATACTTAGAGTTTTTCTATTCATTCATATTCAGATTATAAACATTCCTAAATGTTACTCTGATTTTAAAGCTGTTTCCACATTATTTTTCATTGCCATTATTGATTAGAAAACACTAAATTTAATCATGTATATAATATAATTTATAACTTTTAACTAATATTGCTTCACTGTCCTTAAAAAACTGTACTTAGACTTAGTGTTTTAAGAAAAGTCAACTCTACCAGATTGCAAAAATAGGCTTACGTTTACAAGCTGACATTCTTCTGTTTCAATTCAATTAGAATACATGTTTATATTAACTTATACAAATATTGTTAATTTATTATAAAAACTATTTAGGAAAGTAAAATTAGAGAAAATTTGAAGTGTCAAAATAATATGTATGCATGATTATAGAAGTTCTAAATAAATATATCTAATTCATTATTTACCAATATCATCATGGAATACAATAATTAACATTAAATTAAGAAATGCACTTGATGAAAGTATATGTAATGAATATATACATGTTTTTTTCTAAATAAATATTTTATTCAGTGGCAAAATACCACTGAAAAAATACCACTGAATTAGTTATATTACTAGACCAACCTTTATGTCTGTGAGATCCATCCATGTTGCTAAATTCAATGTGATTTTCATCTGCCCAGTAGAGTCTATGGTTTACATAGTCTATAGTTAGTGCCATAGGTCTAGAAATCTTGGTTTCTATAACAACACTCTGATTGGTTCCATCCATTCCAACACGGCCAATGTGAGGGTATTCACAGCAGTCAATCCAATACAAATACCTAGGAAAGAAAATCAATAGCCATTTTGTTTTCAGACACTTCAGGAGTAAAACCTCACACAAAATTTCACGTCTTTGCTCAGTTATTCCCATAATGAATTTTTGTATTTGTTTGAATAGTAGCTTCAAAGAAACATACTCTGATGCAACCTTTTAAAATATTTTTTAGTAACACATAACATGCTTTTAAATGTCCTTATAATTTTAAACATGTGTCCATTTTTAATTTTAAACATTATATACAAAATCATATATAAATATTAACAGATGTAAACCTTCTAAACACATCTGTAAAGTTGGAGAGTAAAATTGTGCAAATATATGATTTTATTTTGGCTTGTCATTTATAAAAAAAAATTCTAAATGAATTACAGAGAAGTCCATTGTATTTTCTTGAACACAATTTGTTCATTGTGTTAGCAACTAGCTACTTGTAACTTTTAAATTCAAATCAATTAAAGACATATAATACAAGTGAACTGCACTGTTCCTGAATCACACTAGTCACATTTCAAGTGCTTGATACCCATGTGTCTGCTGGCTGTCATATCCAATAATAATAGTACAGATATGGAGAACTTCCTTCATCATGAAGAGTTCTATTAGCACTGATTTAAATTACTAGAAACTCTAGAGTACAATACTGTTTATAGACAGTGGTCAATAAACAGTAAAATAGAGTAATATTGGAACAAAAACTAATTGTGTTAAATATAGACAGTGTATTCCATAATATACAAATAACATATGTATATTATGTATGTGTATATTTGTACAGAGATTAATTAGAAATTTCTCTCTATTTAATTACACCATTTATTTTTGTCATAATAGGAAAAGCCACTTTATGTTTTTGAATATTTCCTTATTTCTATTATTCAGAATTGGAGTTAGAGGATCCTTAATGGATTTTTCACATTTTAACTGTAAAATTAAAATCTATTAGGCAAATTAATTTTCTCAGACCTCATCTTTTATTTTTAGTATGTATAGAATATTTGACAATTAATTATTCATATTTGAAGATATATAGTTAAAATGACATGATATACAATTATTCTATATTGTTTAAAACTAAGTATTTAGTATAAATTAAAATACTTCTCAAAAATTCTAACTGATAATTCTACTCAGATGTTTTAACCACACACTAAAAAGATAAAGGTTTTTAGAAAGAATAATAATCAAGTACAGGGGTACCATAAATAATTATTGTAAGAAATACGCATTTTTGCATCGATAATTATTTTGGGAGCATATGCATAAAGGCAAGTGATGATAGATTATAAAAACTAAAAATGTTCCCTTGCTAACAAAAATATCATTGAGCCTTGATTAAACATAGGATAAAAATGGGAACAATATATTTGATAAAAACTAAACAAAAGTTAGAATTTTGTGAGCAGAGATTCAAGGAGAGCTCTTAGAGGCAAAACTTGAAAGCCAGCCTGAGTCTGCAAGTACCACACTCAGCTTTGCATAAAACAATACTGTAATTCCTAAGGTTTCTGTACATCTATGTTATTCTGAAAATATTTTGAAAATCTCAAATCATTAGAATGCGTTCTATTTCATTTAATCTTGAATTATTTTTAGTATATTTTTTATTTCAAAAAGCCAATATATACAAGTAAAATACTTTTGAAAGACACAAATCTGTTCTTTTCAAGTAAATTTATGGAGAAGCAACTTGCTGAGATAATGGCAGATAAATAAAAGGAAGAAACTGAATAAAAAAGAAGTAAAAATCAGAAGATTGTTTAGCTCATTGAAATAAATTAGAACTTTTTTCTGTGCCTTTCTGACCCCTAAATTTTGGGAACACTAACACAGCAATTTTATTTTCCTAATAAATGTAATAGGATTACGCTAGCTTCTCTCACACATATTAGATATGAACAAATTTATTGTGCTTCTATACAACCATTTTCTGTTTTTAAGAACTAAATATAAGCAAATAAAACTTAAAAGTAATATTTTACTAACTTCTGTCATATTAAAAAGAACATATATAATTGGTTTAGCTAGAGATAGTCTTCATATTTCTATTTAGTTGTTTCCTCTAAACTTGCTTGAAATTGCAATTAAGACATCCCCAAACTTAAAAAAATAAGTTTTCTTCGTTAAAAGATATCAACAAAAATAATTCGATTACTGCATGTGCCTAAGAATGTTTTTTGCAATCATTAAGTATACTACACATTTCAAATTGTTTGATATCCATATAATAGCATTTCTAAATTTTTATTTGTATTCTGAAGTTTTTTAATTGGCTATTATCATCATTTTGAACTAGAGTTAAAAAAGGAGGAAGAGCATATTTCATGGAGTCCAATATCTGGTTACATCATTCTAAATAACATCAATAAGAGTTTGAGGTCTGAAATATATTTCTTGCCATTCTAACTCACTGTTATTTGGCACAAATATACTTCTCCAGTACTCCTCTCCACTATTAAAATGTGTGAAGTCAGCTCTAGTTGGAGTATTTAGTTAAAGTCCTACATTTTGACTTATGTACTTTTATTCTATCATTTGCCTGTTCCTGCCTATTCAATTATATAGATATATTTATTCAGATGTAATTCATATCATCCCTTGTTCAATGCAAATTCTTCCCTAATTCATGCTAGTTCACATTTTTCAAGAAAAGTTACAAGATTAATATCTTTGAGAAATGCTGTGTTAAAAAAGTAACCATTATCTTTTCAATTTTAAGATTTTCAGAGCCTTTTATATGCTATAAAATATAGTGATTCTCTAAGAGGCAATTGTAATATCCCTTTTATATTATGTAGTTTTGAGTAACAAATTATTTTCCTGGAGCAATTCACAGGAGACATAGTTTGGGATCCTGTGCTATAGCCCTCTCTGGTCTAGGAAATTTCTTTTCTTTTTAATATTTTATTTATTTATTTTTAGAGAAAGGAAGGAAGGGAGAGAGGGACAAAAACATTAATGCGTGGTTGGCTCTCTAGCACCCCCTCCTGGAGATCAGGCCCGAAACCGAGGTATGTGCCTTGACTGGGAATGGAACTAGAGACCATTTGGTCTGCAGGCAGGCCCTCAATCCCCTGAGCCACATTAGCCAGGGCTGGTCTAGGGAATTTCTTTATCATGTATGTAATTGAATGGCACATGCATTGTGCACAAAGGAACCCACATAACAGTAATGTGTGGGTCCTGAGGTCTCATAATTGAATAACCTTTAAATTATTTTTTATTAATTGATTTTAGATTTTATTTATTTATTTTTAGAGAGATGGGAAGGGAGTGGGGCAGAGAGGGAGAGACACATCCATGTATGAGAGAAACATCAATGGGTTGCCTCTGGCCCACGCCCAGCTGGGGACCTGGCTTGCAACCCAGGCATGGGTCTTGATCAGGAATCATAACAGCAGACTTTCAGGTCAAAGGCCAGTGCTCAATCCACTGAATCACACCAGTCAGGGTTTGATGGAACATGTCTGATGAGCTGCAAATCCATTTTAAGCAGATTGAGAACCATAATTTAAAACAATAAATTTATTGACACTATATTATATAACACAGAGATAAAAAGATGTGATTTTTGCTTTCAAATCTCTCTTAGTGAATACAATAGAAGTGGATGTAAAACAAATGAAAAAATTAAAACATATTATGATAAAACTGTTTTACTATAGAGGCAGAGAGGGAATGACAATTTTACCTACATGGAAAAGGTATAAGAGAGATCTTTTGCTCACTGATTCGTGTTTTTGAACACGAATCTTGTTTTCACAACTACCTTACACATTCCTTAATAATGATGATCTTTGTATCTTTCAGATTTCAGAACAAATTATAGCTTATTTAAAGATTTTAATGCTGCAACAAGTCTTGAAGCTCAACTAGCCTAAAGCCTTTGTTTGACTAATAAATTGAGACAGTACATGAATATATGTTTTGTACTATTCAATTGAGATAGTGATACAATTGGAACAAAACTCAGGGTGTCAGGTTTATAGACTAGCTTTATTGTTGCTCTTTTTTAAAGCATCACAATGCAGAGTTCTAAGCAAACAAGCCTTAACAAATTGGTAGTTCTAATTCTAGATCTACCCTTTACTAGTTATGTGAAACCTGGGCACTTTAATTAGTCTCCAGGAGCCTGGACTTATTCATGTTGAAAAGGAATAATAATGGTTTCTCCTCATAAAGTTCAATGTGAGGATAAATAAGAGAATTAGAGAAAAGATTTAGAATATTGATAAGCATGTACTAAGTGTTCAGCAAATATTACCAATTATTTATCTGCATTCATATTTTTTAAATTGTTGTTCTTGTACAGTTTTCTGTCTTTTACTACCATCCCAGCCCACCCCCCCAGCCCTCCCCAGCTCCCTCCCATTTCCACCCACCCCTAGTTTTTGTCCATGCATCCTTTATACTTGTTGCTCTAAATCCTTCCCCTTTTCCCCTGAAATTCCCTCCCTTCTCCCCTCTGGTGACTGTCAGCCTGTTCTCAGTTTCAGTGTCTTTGGCATTCATGTTTTTTATTTAATTATACTGGTTTGGCCAAAAAGTTCTTTTAGTTTTTTTCCATATGATGACTCTTGTAGTGCTTAGTTGTCTTTAATTTCATTCAGAACAATTTTGTTACATTGTATTGTGATACCTGTCATATCACTGTGCATTAAAACTTGTGAATTTTTGTAGTCATTTTAATATTGAAGATGGAAGAAAATAAGCAACATATTTGGTATATTATGATTTATTATTTCAAGAAAGGTAAAAATCCAGTTGAAATGCAAATGAATATTTGTGCAGTGTATAGAAAAGGTGTTGTGACTGATCGAAGGTGTCAAAAGTGGTTGGTGAAGTTTCTTGGTAGTATCAACATTTTGGCCAAATAATTCTTTGCTGTGGAGTTGTCTTATGCATTGGGAGATATTTAGCAGCACCTCTACTGGCTTACCCACCAGAAGCCAATAGCAGGAAATTGCCAAGTTATTCAAAATATCCAAATCAGTAAGGTTATTGGTGGAAATGAAAAATGTATATTTTATTTTATAGAGATTTTGGCCAACCCAATATGTACCTAATGGGTTACCTGCTAGATCTAGACTGTATATGTGTTATTACATGATTTACATGAATTTTATGTATGTTACTACACTATTAATCTACTGAAGTATTCATCAACCAAAAGAATATTATGAAAACATTCTCATGCACTCAGGAAAAGTACGGTTGAAGTGTACTCAATTATGAATAAGGCTTTATAAACATAAGATTTTTGTGTCTCCTTATGGATAGCTAATTTATGATCACTAGATTTTCTTTTCTTTTCTGTAGTTAAGCCTCATTAATATATGTTTTCTTCAAGTTACTCAAAATCTGTACGAGGCATATGAGTCATTTTAACATCTGAAACACAGCCCCTTAAAAGTTACCTAAGTTTACAATTTGTTGTAAAAAAGCTGCAAAATAAAAATTTCAGTGGAAATTTCAAAAAGGAGAGTTCCAAACTTCACCCATAAAATATGTAATGTTTACCTAAGATCATAACTGAAAAATCTGAGCCCCAAATCTTATCTATTTGTAAGTTATAACCAAGTGTAAACAGACAGCAGAATGTCTGCTTATAACCATAACAGACTTCAGTGATCCCTGAGGATGTTTTTATAGTTTAATATAATACATTCTATTTCTTTAAAATAAATTAAAGTTTTCTCTCAGTTTTTACTTTTTTCTGTATTTGGGGAATAAACACTTAGAAGTTTCTTCTAGCTGCAGTTTTTTGACATTTTGAATTATTAAGTTAATGCTTGATAATTTTCTTCCTGTGTGTTTTTGCCTAAGTATGAGAATATAGGTTTAAAAATTGGTAGAATTTTTTTTCTGTGACTGTATAGTTTAATAAAGTATTTCTGTGTTCCCCACAGAAATCTGAAACTGGATTTTCATTCCTGGTATCCATTTCATTTCCTCAGAACAAAAGTTCCCTTATGACTCTTTTCCTTGAAACATACAAGTTATTTACATAACAATATATTGGTTTGTGCATAGTTGCAAGTACAAGGTCCCTGTAGCTATAACCATATGTGTTCCCTATGTCCAGCTGAGCATTTATTATTTCCTTCAATGGTGAATTTAACAATCCCTGTGTTAGGTGCAAACTAAAAATAAAACATGGCCATCATGCTAAAGGAAATTACTTTCTATATAGATAGACAGATATACTAATAATAGTCACATGTATGCCTGAAACTAATATATGCCAATTACACCTGAATAAAATAAGGACACAATTAAATATAAATAAAACAGTTATATAGTATAATATATTCAATATATGGTATCTACTTAGGCACTATTAGGGAATATTTCACAAAAGAGTTGATATTGTCTGCTCTTGCTGGAAAAATGGCAAGTTATTCTAACTGGAGAAAAAGGCTGAAGAGCATCCTAGGAAGAAAGACTTTCAGAAAAGAAAAATAAATAAAAGTTTACTTTAAAAATAATAATAAAGCATGGTTGTGTTGGGTAGGATAGATACTAAACCAAGGCAGGGAGGAGGAAGGAGACATGTCTCACCCACTAGCTCAGCAGTCCAGAGCCTGGTCCAATAAGATTGCTGGGTATTCCAGCATCATAACAAACACTACGGTAGCATGGGAGGAGGGAAGCCCTTGGAATCCTATGTATTGTTTCCACTATCTGGGAAAGAAAGCCTTGAAACTGTGTATTCATCCCAAGGCTTGGAAGAAGAGGGAGTCCATAGTGACCAAAGAAGAAGTCCATAAAACAACTTTAGTTAATTGCCTACCTCTGGTAGATCAGACTAGAGGTAATGACCATGACCAGAGGTAGATCTCTAATCCTTATAGGAAGAGTCTATAAATAACTTTGGGTAACTGCCCCAACTTTAATTAACTGCCTCCTGTCACATATCTGTCTTATAAGATGAGCAAATAGAGTCTGGAGCAAGATAAAGATTCAGGCTCATATATCTCCACACATACCTAAGTTTGGGTAGTCATGTGATCCCCAGGAAAGCTGGCATCATATTTACCCATCAATCAATACGTAACTTCTTCACCCCCATATTGCCAATTATATAAATTCTCAGAACAAAGGATCTGATGCTCTTGCCACCCCTGTTCTTGCCACAATTACCTTGCCATGCCCTGATCCTGTCTTTTACCCCACCTTCAGCAAAGCCCATTGTCTTCAATGAGAAGTATCACTAATAAACCCTGTTTGTACTATAATAGACTTGCTGATCTGTAATTCTTTACTGTATCAGCAAGAGGAAGGGAGTTTTCCCATAACGGTTGTAACAATTTATGTAATTTTCTTCATTTCTAGAAAACCACATGTCATCTATATTTAAAATTTTGAAAAAAGCTAATTATTAAAATGGAAAATGGAAAAAATAGTACAGTATATTTTTCTTTTTTTTCCTTATCTCTTGTTTGAATGGATCTTGAAAAACATGCTTGTGATTGGAGATCCTTTTGTTCCCAGAAACTCCAATGCCATATAATATATAACCAAAGCTTAAAAACTGAGTTAAATCCCTACTTTAATATCTTACTACCTATATGATCCTGAGATAGTTTCTTGTGCATTTTCAGGATGAATGTTCTAATCTTCACTCTAAGGATAAGAGAAAAATGATCACCTTTCCCACAGACCCCGTGTAAACAGTAAAAGAACATAAAGCATAAAATTTAGAGAGTTTTTCTAATTCACAAAATGCTATAGATATAGTCATTATCTTCATCACTATCATTATTATATCAGAACTTCCAATCTCAATGGGTCTGTAAACCGATCATTTTACTTTCTTATATCTGCCCCTTTTTTCTGTATTCCTTATATTGTAGGGATATTAATTTTCTATTTACCTGTTTGCCCAAGTCAGAAGCCTTGTAAGGTGTGCTTGTTTTGTCTTGTTTTGTTTTGTCTTTGTTTTCTTGTGGCAGACCCTTCTGCGTGGCATGGGCCCAGCTCCCACTCAGAGATGCATAGGACCCATGCCCACAGATAGGTTCCCTCCTAGGTAATCAGATTTGCAATATACTTAGGCTGTTTTGATATCTGCTGTTTGCTAAAACCCGCTCACCCTGCAAGTGCCTTGCAGGCCCAGTGTAACTGGCTGCCTATTCATTTGCTAATGTCCTTCTTCTGTGATGTAATGAGGGGCATTGTCTCCTTTGTGGTAACCGGGATAGTGAGGAAGAACCATTTGGAATGTGAGGAGAGATGATTAGAATAAAGGCCTGTCATGGCGGAGGTTGAAGCTTTTGCTCCTCTTGAGAGAAAAGCCATGCTGTCATCCTTATTCCTCCACCAGACTCCGTAGTCTGTGTGTATGTTTTAATTCATACATAATGATGTGGACACTGCTGGCCGGTGTCCACCACAGTTTTTGTTGTGTTACATTGTGCTTTGATATATTTTTAGCTTTTTTTTACTCTGTAAAGTGAACTGGTATAAAAGTTCAACAATTCTTTTGTTTTAACCATATGAGTTCTTCCCAGCATGCCATGCTCTTGTATGTGTCTTTGCTTTCCCAGACTGCATGTTCTTTTTGCCTTAAATACCTCCTGCTGTGAGTGCATCTCATTAACTGGCTAATTCTTACTCTATCCACCTTATATGTAAAGTTTTCTCTGATCCTAGTTGAGCTATTAACTTTTTTTGTTTTTTTCTACCTTATGAGTTAATTGCATTAAATTCTTATTATTTATGCATTGTGTACTTACTGGAAAGTGAAATAATCTGAGATAGGAACTATGCCTTTTATCTTTGTTGCTCCTACCTAGAATACTAGAACAGTAACAGATATACACTAAATGCTAAGGAAATATGAGTTGAATAAATGCATGAGTAGAGAAATTTATTTCTAACTAGAAATATCACACATTCCCTTTAATATCTATTATGATGGTATTTTGTTATTATGATAACCTGAACTGACATTTTAATCATACAAAAAGATGAAGTTATTATGCTCACCAACTCAGTCCAGTACACCAAAAGTTGTCAGTTTGATTCCCATTGGGGCAAGTGCAGATGGCAACCCCAATAGATCTCTCTCTCTCTCTCTCTCTTTCTCTCTCAAATCAATGATAAAAATTATACTCAGGTGAAGATTTTAAAAATATATACTTGTGTGAAGATTTTAAAAATGTATAGAATATAATTTCTATTATCACAAAATTTATGATGAATTGAAACACTGAGTCCCAGCATAAGTCAGATAATAAAATAATTGGAATAATTGCATTTCATCTGAATTTAAATATAACAACCCAGAAGATGATCAGTCTACTTGTATCTTCTTTTCTACTTTTAGTAACCACCACATCCAAACTGGTATTGTGACAACTGGCATACCATTACTAAAAGATACAAAAGACCACTGAGCTGTTTCCTAAATGTTTAGTGCTTCATTACACTAGTCTAGTGATCTTTATCCTCCCTTAAACAAATCCTTGCTCTGTATCCTTCACTAAATATCAGGACAGGAATCACACTTCTCAAGAAAACAGATGTCAGTAGTATTTGCATTTTTAAAATATATGCAAATAGCAATGGTAATCTGATGTGGAAATTCAATTATTTTTATTAAATAATCTCATAATTTAAACAGCTATTTTTTAGCAATGTTGCACAATATTTGGAACAGTTATGGCATTTTTTTCACCCTGAAGCTCACTCATAAAAGCTAAAAAACAGGTAGCCCTATATAGCACTGTGGGGAACAGGAAAACAGCATGAGCAAAAAGTGTCATTAAGTTTTATCTGTTAGATTAGGTGGATTTAACTGTTTCATAAAAAGTTCCTATTTTTACCTGTTTCTTTGTATATAATATGACATATCTATATCATAATCCAAATATTATTAAAAAAGGAAATCAGCGGAGTCTTTCATAACATCTACAATAATTTAATGTTTAATTTTTTAATTGTCAGTTGTGATGGATGGTTTTATACTGATGATAACTTATGACTGCTTTCAGTTTATGAGTAATAACTGGTAACTTGGAGATGTAAAACTTAAAACTGGATTTTGTTCTGTTCACTAGGCTAGGGTGCGGCTTTTGCTTTCTAACTAGGGTATGCTACAAGACTATTATTAATATCAACAGGTAATGTTTCTTTCATTAAAAAGTGAAGCATCTTGAATAGTATAAAATGAGAAGCTAAATAGCCATCTTGACTTTGAAGGAAAGGACAATGGTTTGGATACAGTAAATATCTTATCATAAAATACAAAAGAAACTAAATTATTTACATCCTTATAAATAAATGATGATGGCAACCAAATTTAGTACATGTGGACATTATATCTTGAAACTCATGGAGAAAACAGACTCTCTTATGACTTTTAGTTAAAATAGGATTGACTCTTTCAAAACTTCTGTTTCTATGGTAGAGGAAATATTTTAAGAGGTAACAAGGAGTTACGTAATTATTTAATAAAAAGTTAAAACTTGTACATTATCATGGCAACAGAATAATACAGTACAAGTCTTCTCCAGCAGATACTACTTTTACCAAATTAATTTTTAAAATTAAGCTGTAATATATACTACAACATGATTACTATGAAAATTAAAACTATAAGGGACCAAAAAATTTTAAAAAAGAGTGAATATATTAGCAAGAAGCAAATTCTAATTGTTGCATATGGTATGATAAAAGTAGCAATTTGTTGAAACATATTTGAAATTAATTTAGGCAGTAGAAAATTTAGAGCACTATAGTTATTCTAATACTTGCTATTGTAATTGCATCGTATTTTAAAACATCAAGTTTTTCTCTGAACTTGTTATTTTAATAAGGGTGGTGGGTAGTTCAAACCTCTATAGAGATCATTTTGGAGTGTGTAATCACGATAAATTATAGAGCAAAACACGGTGGAAAGATATGCCTTCTCTACTTATCAAAACAACATAATTGAAAGTAATGGCCATAATCTATAGAACTTTAGCAAACATACACCAGCAGCTTTGACACGTTAATGTCTGTTAAACCCTCATCTGAGTTCTCCAGACTACTGTTCTTCACCCTTGCAATGACTTGTTCACTATTCTTACAATGAAATGCAAATAAAACACAGCTGCAATATGAATCTTCCCTGATATTCCCACTCTATTTCTTTTGAATGTATGCATAAAGCACCTTGTTATTTATTATCCATGGATACTACTTAGGTCTCCTGTTATAAAGTGTGGCAGGAATCACATCAGTCACAAATGTGACCATCACATACATACGAAATGCGATTCAGGATTTGTTCTTTATCTGCCTTTCCTCCAAGATTTAAAAGCATTAAAATTAAAGAGATCTGTATGTTTATCTATTTCCACAACACATTTATTGATTAGTTAGAAAGAGTTTTGTTTAAAACTTTAAAATATGCTTGCTTCAAAATTCTATAATTTAAATATTTTATTTTATTGTGATAATCACATTGCTACTTCTGATTTCTCAAAAGAAAAGTCTACACATTCACACATTACATTGGATTCTATGTTAAAGCCTACAGAATAGTATTTACCACATTGAATGTATTGTAATCCACAGTCTAAATTCTTAATTAAAATTTTCAATGTTTGTTACAAACCCAGCTCGAGGATCTAAAGACAGGTCCCTGGGAAACTTCAGCTTTTTGCTAACAAGTATAGTAGGGTATAAGCCACTGAGTTTGGATACTTCAATGATCCTTTTTTCTGTGTCAGACCAATAGAGGTTTTTTCCAATCCAATCAACAGCCAGTGCATTGGGGACAGCTGTGTTATGTACTACCTAGCAAAATAAGAATTTAAAAAGTTAGTGGTATAAATGCCTAGTATAAGAACTGAGCAATTGATTCTTACTTTTTGCAGAGATATAGAATTCTATTTAAATGTTAGAAATGAAATTTACATAAGCCTAAAACATAGAATAATTTACCCTAATAAAATTACTTACTTGTTGCTGAGAAATTACTTAACATGTAGTCAGGCCCCTAGATATTACATATGGATTTAAGGAAAAAACACCCTAATCTGAAAACAGCTGTCTGACAGTTACATAGTTATTGATTCCACTTCTGTTTTATTTTACCTGTCCTCTCAAAATGAGGGGCAAAAATTCTGTTACACATAAACACCCATACACACTCACATACACACACCAAGAATTACTAAAGTTCATCTTTAACAGGTTCTAGGGCACATATCAATAACATTTACCATTCCCTAAACTACATCTGCCCTAGTTAAATGATCAACTACAAGAGAGAAAAAATACAAGTGAGAATTTAATCTAACCAAAGGGGAGTAAAAATATTCTCATGCAACTATGTGCTCAATTCTAACTCATAACAATATCAAATACAATAAGGATATAGGCTTTTTATCTACAAATATGATGCATATAAATTAATTCAAATTTCTTGATCTATACAACTGCTATTTCTGAGTTCTCAGTGCTTAGGGGACTGTATGAAAAAAATAATTGAAACTTGGGCCTTTATAGAAGACAATAATAATGTAGTTAGAGACAAAAAATTCTAATAGAATTTTATAGTTATCTTCCCCCAAACTGTAAGAAGTAAGGATATACATACATAAAGTGACAACATGAACATTTTCAGCAATTAATATTAATGTACTATACTGAATTGCACATCTTTTCTTCTTCTCCCAAATTAAATTTGGAAAATTGTCATGTTTGACAATTTTAATGAATATCAGTGAATTAGTAATTCCAAAGGGAGAAAGATATATTCTATAACCCTATGTTACAACATATTTTAATGTAATAATGAATCATTATTGGCAAGGCAATAAGGAGTTAATGTCTTTAAAAATATTAAAGCATCTTCAAAAATATAAAGATAACCAAAAATTTAAATGCCTTATAGTAATATATGATCAAGTTTGAGTAATGTAACTTTTGCAGTTTTTATATGAATTGCCAAAGAACTGAATAATAAAACAAAAAATATGTACCTTTTTGTTCTATATCATATACTGATATTTCATATAAAACATCACTAAGTTCAGTCGTGCTGAATTACCAGAACCCAACCTACTGGTGGTTTTGGCATTGTATATACACTTTCAAGATAATTAATATTTTCAATATTGATTACTTATAACAAAAATGGCTGTGTAATATAATTAATGGCTAGAAAGAGTTTAAGCAATTAATAGGATTAACTGCTTGAATTTAAACTTCTTTATAATAATTTTTGCTGTATATAGACAGTGCAGATAATTTTATTTTGAAATGAGATAACACAGAAATGGTGCCAAGATCTCATATCTAGAAAGTGACATGTACTTAATTATGATGCTGTTTAATCACAACATTCATAATGTTATCCAAATATATTCAATTATTTCCATTTATATTATATTAATTTTAATAGTGCTATAATTTTAATGTATAATTTAATAATTAATTTTTCAATTACAAATTCTCATACTCAGCTTTTTCTTTTATATAAATTAACACAATTGAATCTGAGGCACTCATCATTCAAGCTGAAAGCATCCCTCACATAATCTAGGGGTGTGAATAAGGATTCGCATGTTATCTACTCAATTTTATGTTTACCTTAGTTCAAATAATAGCATTATAATGATATATCAGGATAACAGCTCATATTTCACATTTAAAATATGCATTAATTTATATTATAAAGTGTGAAATTCAAACCAACCTAATACATTCTGAGTTGTACCATTACCATCAAATAACATTTCCTATTTAATTCAACCACACTAATAAAATATCTAATATTCCATTGTTGGAATATCACTTACCTTAATATCACTTCCATTTAAACACATTCTATTTATGCGACTGCCATTGGGTCGGCTGGAATCAATCCAATAGATAAATTCTTCTCTATAATCAAAGTCTATAGCTATAACATTGTTTAACCCCTGAAAATAAAAAGAATGGGTTTGAATAATAGTTAACAGAAATTATTTTTAAATATTTTAGGAGTTTATAAGAGTCATTATCTCACTTTGTACACAATATTTATTACAATAAATAGAATTGAGATCACATCTTCTTAAAAGCGTCATATGTTTACATTCTTCCTCCACCATACACTTAAGATGTTGAACAATTTATTTGAAAATATTTTCCAAGCAGGCCACAACAATTTAGTAATGTTTATAGTTAATGCTTTAAGTATATAGCCAGTGAGGGGAATAAACAAACAAAAACCCTAGCTTTGGGGGAGATAAAGTAAAGTAGTCTCATTTTAGGTTATTAATTAATATAAATTTGATGCCATTGTTATTTGTTCTGTAGAGTAACCAGAAAAGAGCATATGTCTAAATTGGAAAAATCTCAGATGATTTATGATGATCCCTGGATAGCCATCTGACTAAAATCAGAAAAGATGATTTCGAATTTTTATTTCCTTTAAGCCTTTTGTCTCAACAAGATAAATAGGCTTTAAAAAAATCTTTTATTCTTCCAGTGGCCCCTTAAGGGGTATTACCTAAGGAGATAATACAGAGCCACATTAGAATTTAATACTTAGGAGAGTATTTGACCAAAAAAAAACACTGGAGAGTCAATATCTTTTTATTTCACATGGTAGAAATATGAGGAAAAACCTCACTTCAGAATGCTTATGTACTTTTTAGCAGGTAACAAAAATGAACATGAGTTCAGCTGATTGGTTGCTGAGTGTTATAGCTCTTTGGTTTAGTAATTCTGTTATTTGACTGATTTTGTTTGAGTTTTGTACAAAAGTATCTGGCAATCTTCTAGATGTTGGATTGTTCAGATGATTGCTAAGGGATTAGTTTAATTCTGAGCTATTCTTATGACTTGTAGATTTACTACCCCAATGGATTAATAAAGCTTGGAATATAATTTCAGTTGTGCTAACTCGTTTTAAGGCCTGAATAGCTTAATGATATGTACAATTTTATGGATCCAAAATTAATTTGATGTGGCAGACACTTGGCAAAGCCCCAAAATATTTTTGTTATATCTTTATATCTAATGTAAGTTTGCTTATATCAATATTCACCCTAAAGCTGTAGTTAAGTCTCAAGTTGTTTTAGGAGTCATTTATTAGTAGTTTTAGTCCTACAGTTAAGGATTAACATCTTCAGGGAGACAGGTCTCTTATGATTTCAGGAAGGAGAATGGGCAGGCTGGTATTTACTATATGTGACTTGTTTCCATATGCATTCTCAAAATTTAGAATGTAAAATAATAATAATGCTGCTTAAATTTATATAATACTTTATGAAAGTCAGGCAAAGGGTAAATTATTGCTGTTCAGGTTTTATGTCTTTCCAACTATCTCTAAGAGTAAGGTTAGCCTATGTATAGAAGCAATTTAGAGAAGGTTCTGGCAAATACTAATTTTTTTCTTCTCTTAACAGGACTATATTCCAGTAGTGATGGTGTTAAAGTAGGTTCAAATCATATGCTTCTATTTGGCTTAACCTGAGCAATCTCCTTTTCTTCAGCTCCAGATGATAAAGATAACCGGAGATAGGCTAACACCACAGAGTTGCATGCCATTGGTCATAAGCAAGAGACACAAGTACGTAAACATGACTCTGTAAATTCCTCACTATGACCAGATAAATAAATGCAAATATACTTCTTACTGACATTACCAGTCAAAATGATGACTATAAATGCTAAAGAAAACAACTTCAATTAATATCCAGCCACAGATTCAAAAGATTGACTAAGAATAAATATTCACAAGCTAAAAACTGGAGGACTCCTTAATTAAATGTACTTAAGTGTACACATCTAGAAAGTTACCTTGGCAGAGTCAATCCAGGCTTTAAAGTATATATTGAACATATTCCAAGTTCTATAGAGAATTTAATAAATTCATTACAATAGTAGTATACAAGATTTGTTTTTACATTCAATTTTTTTCATCAGATAAATAAAGTAAATGAGTTATGTTTCTGTGATGGGCTTGAAATTCAGATGGAGATAGATAAATTGGTGATTTATAGAGAAAAGGCAGGAAGAAACCTGTCTATAACTTTTATTTATTTCTTTATTTTTAGAGACAAGGGAATGGAGGGAGAAAGAGAGGGAGAGACTTATCAACGTGTGGTTGTTTCTGATGTGGCCCCCACTGGGGACCTGGCCCATAACCCAGGAATGTGCCCTGACTGGGAATTGAACTGGCCACCCTTTGGTTTGCAGCTTGCACTCAATCCACTGAGCTATACCAGCCAGGGCCGAAACTTGTCTATAACTTTAGCAAAAATTACCCACAAAACCTAGTCATGGCAAAATTATCCCCCTTTCTTTACAATAATCGTTATATAATACAAATCTAATTCCAAATTTAGCTAATCCACTCTAATAAATTAAAGTTGCAAACAGAGAAATTGAAACTCTGAATTCTGACATATACTGTATATCTAACCAAACCTGTCATTTTTTCTACGGATTACCATTAATTCATACAGAAAGCAGTGCAATGCTCTCTTTGTAGAATAATAAGCAAGGGACATTAAAATAGGGATGGGTGTGGTCAAAATAATGTCTAAAAACTAGAGTCATCTCAGTAGTATCATAGCTGGAAGTGGGTTTTATCAAAATCTTGTTTGCTTCTTCCATTTCTGTAGCTGAATATCTGTACACTTTGGTTCAAATGATTAGTTTAGCAAATTGTGTTTTGTTTCTCTGTATAATTTTACTGGAATAAAAGGCACTGCTAGTATTGAACTGATAACCTATTGGACAACTACTTGATTAATTTTCACTTCTATAATACATGTTATTAAATACATTTTCTAAATGTAGCATAAGAATTTAAGTTATAGCTGCTCTAGTAATAACTATGTTTTAGGCTATAGCGGTTAAAAACATCCTACCAGTTTTTCTAATTTTATGCTGCAAAATTTCTTGAGAATGTTACTGATGATAATGGAGAATAAAACTTAAGATGTTAGGGTAAATCTTTCTTCCTGGTCACCTACACAAAACTTTCCCAAATAATTAAGGAAACAATGTTGCTGTCTTTTCATTTATTTTGACTGACAGAAAATGTGGAGAGACAATTACTTTTGTTTTCTACCTCACATTGTGTAATCAGACAAAATTTCTACTGCCTAAAACTTAAATACAGTGTCCTGCAGAAGTAAGGCCTGCTTGAGTGTGGTTGGTAAGGTAATAATATGGCTGTAATAACTTATAGTTTTAATTTGAACATTTCACCTAAAATGTTATATGGGGTGCATGAGTGTGATATTGTTATGTTATAGAATTACATGCTTATGATTTTGTAATAGAAATTTTGTAGTAAAAAGGGTCATCATTTGGGATGGACCCTGTATTTTCACAATGCAATGACAGAATTATGGTTAAAAACATGGTCCCTGACAAAAATGATATATTTCAAACTGTCTGCAGTCAAACTGGCAGTAAGACTTACCTTTAGTTTTTAGGTTTCTATTTCCTTACTCAGTGGTCACCATTAACAGATGGTTTCCAAAACCAGAGGTGTTCAGAGTCCTCCTGAGCTTCCTCATCTTCCTCATTCCCTCTCTATTTTTGTAAACACTACACTAAGAAAGCTATCTGAAATTCATCCTCTCTTAGATACTGGTGATTGGCAGTAGTTCAAAATTATTCCACCAGGAGAAAAACTGCTACCCAAAAGTGTGCTTTAAAGTGGTTTGGTTATGTAAAACAGACTTAAATGATGCATAGAGGAAACGAATCATTTTGCTCCATTAAGACCAATTTTTGATAACATATTAGCTATAAAAGACAACAAAGATATCAAAAGAAATGTCCTGAGCCAAGGAGTTGGAAAATGAAGCAAGGAGTTCCATTGAAATTCTGTTATGGTTCTTTTCATGAGTGTTGCTACATTAGTTAAATTCCTGGTTCAGCTGAGCTTTTAAATAGAGTATCTTAAAGAGAGAACTTTCTAAGATAGCTCAGTCTGAAAGAGAGAAATGCTGAAAACACACACATGTGACAATATGGATAGATTTGAGAATATTATGCTAAGCGGAATAAGGCAGAAAAAGTAAGAACCATATGATTCCACTTATATCTGGAATATAAAACTAAAACTAACAAATGAACAAACTAGAAAAACAAACAAAAACTCATAGAGACAGACCAGAGGGAAAGGGGTAAATGGGTCGTAATGAATAAAGTGGGTCAAGTCTATGTTAATGAAAGAAAATTTGATTTTGGGTTGTGGGCACTCAAAGCAATATACAAATTTTGTATCATAGAATTGTATACTTGAAACATATGTTTTTTATTAACCAGTGTAACCCAACCAGTTTAATTTAAAAATAAACTCAGCCATGGTCAGGCAGTTCAATTGCTTACAGTGTTTTTCCAATAAGCCTGATAAGGCTGGGTTTGATTCTCAGTCAGAGCACACACAAGAATTAACCAATGAATGCATAGTTAAGTAGAATGACAAAATCGATATTTCTCTGCCTTTCTCTCTATAAAATCAGTCAACAGAAATAATTAGTGAAATAGAATTATTTAAAGTCAAATAAATAAATATACACATATACCAATAAATGATATAGTAAAGAAAAAATAAACATGTCTCTTTTACAGAGATTATACAAGGGAATCCGTGACTGGTACACTTAGCTTGGAATGTACAGAGAGGGCATGCAGATTTACTCCAAAAGAAAGGTAATTTTAAATATTTTGTATCTTTGCTACAAGTTTAATATTAGGCTGCATAGAAAAAAAATTCAATTAAGGTAAATAATGTAGAAAATGACTGGCCAGCAAAAACTTCTCCATTTAAAGCAGTTATTTATATACTTTTGAACTTTTTCCTTAGAAATATTCATCTCTTAAAGAGTAGTTGTCTGATTCTTAAAATTTAATAGATTTCTGTTTAGTTTTTATGAAAACATGAAAGTATTTTATATTTTATTCAATCTCCTAAGGGCTCAGAATTAGAAAGCAAGGCAGTGTAGTTCAAAGGACGTTGGTGGCTACTCCAAACTCAAGAGCAGGAGACATCTGTGACTAAGAGGGATGCATGTGGCAAGCACATGACAAGTTTGAGTCTCCGAGGATTTGGAAAGCATGGGCTCTATGTCAAAGTAGTAGCTGCTAAACAGTTTGGGCTGTAGCCATTCAGATATGTGATCTCAGCACCGAGACACCTTCCTTCTTTTTATTTTTTTCTGGGTAGCTAGAAATCTGGATTTTCATATTTTCAATTTGCAATTTACAGGAAAGCTGGAAAATTCCAACTCTGTTATGAAGAGTCAATATCACACTTGGTAATGAGTGTTCACACTTAAGACTAAATCTTGAACGAAAAAGAAGGAAATTCTTATACCAGCAATAAAGAAATCCATCAGTGTGGTGGAAAAAATAATTTTAATTAAGTGTGTTGCTGAAAATTGACACATGAATGGCTTTCTTTGCCCATGCCTAATGCTGGCATAAATATAAAAACATGAAACATCCTTATTTTTGGCACACTTATTTTAGATGGTACTTTCACATATGTGTGCCATTATTATATAGTTTGGGGCCAAGAGAAATTTGAAGCGGAACAGATACAAACTAAATAATTACAAAGAAGCTATTACTTCCGACAACTAAAAATACAGGGTCTAGCAGAAGTAAGATCTACTTGAGTGTGGATGGTAGGGTAATAGTATGAATGTAATAATTTATAGTTTTAATTTGAATATTTCACCTAAAATGCCATATGGTGCACTTGAACGTGATATTCATATGTTATAGAATTACATGTTTATGATTTTGTAAAAGACTTTGTAATAGAAAGGGAGCATTATTTGTGCCAGACTCTGTATGCTAATAACTAACTGTATGTGATTTCTCTAGTCCACGCAGTAGTCACTCTAGTTTTTATTCTTTGGTTTTATGCTATTTCCACTGTGAAATAGAAGGGAAAAAATTTGAGGTAAGTCAGAGCTTTGCATTTTGTCATAAAATGGAAATTATATATTTTTATATCAAATAACATATATAAATGGACTGTGACAATAGAATTCAAACATATAAACAGAAGTCCAGGTTCTCTCGGGTCTTGAGATGGGGCAAGAAATAACAAGGATAAGACTGAAAATACATGCCTCATAACATTTAACTAAGTGACAATCATACTTTTGTTCCTCTGTTTATTCCAAATTTTAAAGGCTGGATATCATCAATCTTGTTTTATTTATTTCCTGGTTCTATAATCAGAAACTTGAATTCTTTAAAAGGTATTTATTCTTAACTTACAGAGGCATAGATACATGGAAGAGAATGACAGCTTTCAGGGGGCTTGGAATCGGGGAACTGGAAGAGATTAGCCAAATAACATGCATATATGCATAGTTCATGGACATAGACAACAATGTGGTGAAGGTCAAGTTGGTGGTGGGGATGTGGGGGCTGGGTAGAAGGGAGCAAAGTGGGAGGCATCTATAATAGTGTGAACAATAAAAAACACAAGGGAGAAAATCATATTTGGTTAATGCACAAAGTGTCTTAAAAGAGAAATTTATGCTTTCTCTACTCCAGCTATTCTTTCCCTTACATGAAGGATTCCTCACATCTTTTACCTTTGTGATATGACAGTTTCAGAGCATCACCTGGACAATTCAAACAAAATAAAATATTTTGTAATCTCATACATATACATACATATATTTATGAATAGTGTTTCATAAATTCTAATTACGAGATATTTCTGTGGCTCTAATACAAATCTAAAGGAGCCACAATTAATATAACAAAATCATCATGGGAATCTCATACCTGTTTTAAAAGGGTGTAGTTGGAACCATCTGTGCTAATTTTTCTTATCTCATGATGATCAGCAAGGATTAGAAAAGGTTCTTTATCTAAATACCAAGACAAAAACATATTAGACATTTTGTGTACATGGTTTTCAACTCTGGTTAGTTTCTGCTTTGCTCTTGAAGTATTATAAGATCAAATGCAGTACCTCTAGTAGATTAATATGTAAAAGATTCACACTAAGCACTTCACTTGATAATAAGATGAAAAGGCAGCAAATACCCAGATGGTACAGAAAATCAAGATAAAAATAAATGCCAACCCTCTCTTTCCCTCAATTCCCTTGAATATTAAATTATCTAATTTATTTGAAATTAGTAGAAATACCTGCTATTATAATCTGATTTTTAAATGAACTTTTAATAAAAGGGTGAGCTACACCAATCTTAGAAACTTATAGTTAAACTTTCATACAATCAAACATCCTTTCTTGATAATCAAATAACCTACCTTATGTTCTTAGAATAACTTTAGATTAAACCAAATGTATCATTGCCCACCTGTGCATTTTTTCATCTGCCTATGGATTTCTCCTAAATAATTTTAAAAGTACAGGATCAATAATCTTTGTTTATTTATTTTATCTTCCTTTATGAATCTGTTTTTAAAATCTTTTCATAGTCTATATTTCTTTCCTATCATTGGTCAGAAATGTTTTAGTGTCTCATTCGTCCTAGAATTTAGGAAAGATAACAGTAAGAACCTGATCTTGCTCCATATATATGAAGATTTTCTAAACCTTTAGATTGGTTTCCTCATCAGTATTTATTAGGAAACAAAATAATTTCTTAAACAAAAGATATTCAGGAAGTTTTGTACAGTATGTTTATTTGACTTTGTATCAGAATAAAGTCAATTTGATGACATTCTTGATGATTGCTATAAACCTAGATCAATTGAATACAAAATTTGTTCAAATTCTTTTCAAACAGCTTTGTTACTAAGATAGATTGATACACATACTTAGTTGTCCAGTAAACAAATTTAATGTCAGCAGAAAATAGAAATGAAAACAATAAAAGGTAGTCATTTTGTGTAATTTAATGTAAATTATATTGTAAACCCCTAATTGTTATAGAGTTTTTGTCCTGTTTAATTTATGTTCAAAATTATTACTTTCCTCCTCTTATCACTGAATTTCATAATAAATATGTAATGCATGTTCTAGCATACTCTCTCAGGGACTAGGAGCATATGTCACACCTGCTGGACGTCCCCTTCCATCAGCCATGGCAGTGCCCTCATCATCCCAGTCTTTCGGCTGAGACTAAACTGATACTCAGAACCCTATTCACCAGAGTTGGCTCTCAAGTTGAAGATGCCTTGTCATTCCCATCAATATAGTTCTACATTTATAAATATAAAATCAATAAGTTGTGTTCTATATCAGTACTTAAGCACTTCTGTTCCTTACAAAATAAACATAGGAATTTAAACCATAAAACTCCTAGAGGAAAACATAGGAAAAATAACTCCTCAATACAGATCTTGGTAACAATTTTTAGGTATGACACTAAACATACAAGTAATAAAGGCAAAAGTAAGTAAATGGGGCTAGGTCAACTCAAAAAGCTTCTGCACAGCAAAAGAAACAATGTAATAAATGGCATTCTACAGAAGGAGAGAAAGTATTTGTACATCATGTCTGACAAAGGGTTAATATCCAAATCCAAAATATGTAAAGAACTACTAAAACTTAATTACAAAAATTTCAGTTGAAAAATCAGAGGAAATAAGTATACATTTTATTTCAAAGAAGACATACAAATGGCCAAAGATACATAAAAGTTCTAGTCATTAGGAAATGCATATCAAAACCACAATGTTAGGATGGCTATCAAAATGACTAAAGATATCAAGTATTAGCAAGGATGTGGAGAAAAAAAGAACCCTTGTGCATTTTTGGCCAAAATGTAAATTGATGCAGTCACTGTGGAAAACAATAAGGGATTCCCCAAAAAGTTAAAAACAGAACTACCATATGCTCTAGCTATCTCACTTCTTGGTATATGTCCAAAAGAAATAAAAATAGGGTATCAAAGATACATCTGCATTCCCTGGATATTGCAGCATAATAGACAATAGCAAAGATATGGAAATAACCTAAGTGTCTGTCAATGGATAAATGGATAATAAATAGGTTATATATATTCATATATATAACTATATATACACAACTATATGTATAGGTATATATATATATACTCATAGCTCTCTATATACATACATGCATATGTAGTTATACTTACATGTAGTTTTATATATACAGATATGTAATTATAGTTATACATATATAACAATATGTGTGTGTGCATGTATGTGTAGCTCAGTCATGAGAAAGAATAAAACCTTGCCATTTTGCAAGAACATAAATGGTCTTTGAGGACATTATGCTAAGTGAAATAAGTCAGACAAAGAAAGACAAATACTTTATGATACTGCTTTGACAAGTGATTTGAAAGTATTGCTTACCAAATCCTTTATGATATCTACTCTGAAACAGAGAGTAGAGTGCTGGTTACTAGTGTCTGAGGGGTGGGGGAAATAGGGAGATGCTGATAAAAGAGTACAAACTGCCATTTATAAAATGAATAATTTCTGGACCTGTAATGCACAGCATTGTGATTGTAGAAAACAATGCAGTAATATATACTTGAAAGTTACTAAGAGAGTGAATCTCAAATGTTCTCACCACAAAAAGAAATGGTAATTATATGAAGTGATGGGGTCTTAACTAACACTATGGTGCTAATCACATTGCAAATATGTAAGTGTATCAAATCAAATCATTATACCAATAAATGTTACAAAATGTTATGTGTCAATTATATCTCAATACAGTTGGAAAAAATCTAGTTTATTTTTCAGGAAATTTTTTGCCTCAGGAACACTGAAGCATAATAGTTTTAGATTAAAAATATTATTTGTTTCTAATTATTATTGTTAATGGGAAATAAACACAGCATAGATATATGGTATTACAAGGCCCTAACCACAGTTATTAGCATTTGTCTCCTTTGTATAATGCTGTATGAAAAGTTTATAGTAATGGAAACTGACTGGTTTGCAGATTTTATGTCTTCTTATTTTTGTCCAAGTCACTGAATGCATGATATAGCAAGTAGTGAACTACCAAGAGCAGATAATTGGGCAAATAAAGCAATGCGTTCCAAATAACACACAAATTCAGGAATGAATATTCCAAAATTAAGGAAAAGTAAAATAAAATTAAATGAAGTTATTTTTTATAAGGTACAAACTTTAGCCAGTTAAATAACAAATTTTTATGTTCCTGTGCCTGGCATTTATTTCATGAAAGCAGATGAGAAAACATCTAATGTTTTAAATGTTGTCACCATCATAAATCTATAAAAGAAACTGGCAGTTTTATTTTATCTATTACCCTCTAATGCAAAGTACAAGGGGCAGAGATACCTTATGTACAATTTTTGGTCCATTTTAATAGTCATTATTTTATACTGCTTTGCATTATTTTAATGTCTGATACTCTTCTGTAATAAATTACAATATTTTTTTAAATGATGGGCCATGTTTTATTTAATTTTCTAACTTACAAATGATCACAGTATTTGGAACAAACAGAAGTTTAATATTTGCTGAATTGCTGGAAGAATTCAAATGTTCTTATATAGCTGATTTATTGTTGCTGTCATTATTATCATTATCATTGATTGGTTGTTCTTGACATGTATGAGGCTGTGTGGTACAGGGGAGAAGAAAAACTATTAGAACACTGTCACCACAGGCTCTTTAACAGTCTAGACCAAACCTCTCTTAAAAACCTGTGATTTAGCACGAGGCAATGTTTGCAATACTTCTTGTTACTTGTGAGCCTTCTCAAAATATTTTTTAAAAAGCATAACAAAAAACATTTAATAATTTACAAAACCATAATGCAGTATTATTACAAACAGAGCAGTTTATAGACAATACACAAAATCAGAATGACAGATCCCCACATCAGCGTAAGTTGATTTCTAAGATACAGCAAGAAGGAGTAAATTCAATAAAAATGGCTAGAAAATGCAGGATCCATTCACATAACTGAAGTTGGATCTGTGGACAAGTTCAGATCCATACCTGAAAGTGATTTGCAGCCATTTGGGTTATCAGGTTGTACTTCATACCCATCTGTACAGAGGCACCTGTAGGTCCCATATGTATTAATGCATTTCTGGCTACATGGAAAACCTGTAGAGCATTCATCAATGTCTACACATGTTTTACCATCATCCTTCAGTTGGAACCCAGGCCAGCATTTACACTGCAGAATAAAAAGAAGGCATAATCAATTCACAAAATTGTCACAGCCTTTTCCTATTGGGTATCCCTTTAGAATGATTCAACCAACAATTGGTAATTGTTGGTTGACAACAATTTGGAGATAGAAAGACAATAGACAAGTCTTTCTGTCACCAGCAATTAACCTGTAATAAAAAATTACAAATATAAAGTGAACTTAAGGTTAAAAAAGTCCCCAAAATATCTTCATTTGATCATCTGAGTTAGGGAAGATTACAAAAGTTAATTGATACCACTATAGTCATGTGGCTAGAGAATGGCAAAGAAATGAAACTAAACTGTAACTTTATTCTTTTTCTATTTCATTATATTGTCTTTTGTGGAAGCCTTTTTAAAAAAAGATTTTATTTATTTATCTTTAGAGGGGAAGGGAAGGAGAGAGGGAGAGAAATATCAATGTGTGGTTGCCTCTCGTGCATCCTCTGTCAGGAACTGGCCTGCAATCCAGGCATGTGCCCTGACTGGGAACCAAACTGTGATCCTTTGATTCGCAGGCCCGCACTCAATCCAGTGAGCTACACCAGCCAGGGCTGTGGAAAGCTTTAGCAATCACATGAATTAAACCTTATGTGGAGCTGTGAAGATTACTAACAGTAACACATGCTATTTTATTAGAACCTTATGCAAATCTATGATGTAGGCATTATTATCTTTAGTGAACTCATGAGAAACCTAAAGGCACAAAGATGAAGTTGCCTAGGTAAAGACAGGAGGAGGGTTCCATAACCTGGAGTGTTAATGTTGCCTGGAGAAATATCAAAATGATGCCCCCATCATTAGTAACTCAATTTGCATTATTATATCTTTTCTTCAGGGACTTCAGGTCAAGATGGCAGCATAGGTAAACACTTGCACAACCACATCAAAATTACAACTAAAATATAGAACAACCATCATTCAAAACTGTCAGAAATTGAGTTGAATGGGAGCCTCACAACTATGGAATTAAAGAAACCACATCCATCCAAACTGGTAGAAGGGGCAGATGGGCTGGTCCCACATTCATGTGTGGTGTATAAAAATTCGAGAGGGATATCTGAGGAGCAAGCAGTCCCAACCCCACACCAGGCTTCTCAGCCCAGGATTCCAGTGCCAGGAATACAAGTCCCCATAACTTCTGGCTGCAAAAACCAGTAGGGATTGAGCCCGCAAAGAAACCTCTGGAGACCCAAGCCGTTCCTCTTAAAGAACTCATACACAGACTGTTTCAGACTCATTCCCTCTGAACTTCGGCATGGAGTAGCAGCTTGAAAGGCACTAGTGGAATGCAGTGGGAAACTGAAGTGTCTGGCATCAAAGTGAGAGCTGGGGGACAGCTTTCTCCTGCACAGAAAGGTGGGCAGAAACCATTGTCCCTTTTCTGAACCCTCCCCCAAAGATCCAGAGCCAGAGCATGGGTACCATACCTGAGAGTCCATCAACCTGGCTAACATTGCTTGCCCCACCCTGGAGATCCCTAGAAATTCTGTCCCACTCAAATTATTGGCCCACTGAAGCTACTTTTTCATATGAATGGCTGGTCTTAGTTCATGCTTCACAACTTCCTAAATCCTCTCAAACAAGCAATAGATAGCTTCAGCAAGCCCTTAGCCCCTGAACCTCTTGCTAGGTGGCCCTAGGCCAGGAGCTAGCAGCAACTAACCTCTATTCACAGCTTGGCTTCACCTAGGCATCTCCAAGCCCAGCACAAGTAGCAGCCATCTAAGATTGATTTATAGCTCAAGCAAGGTGGCCTCAGGCAGACATATGTGGAGGATGACCTTGGCTTGTACCACCTGGGAAACCCCAGAGCCTTTGCACCCCGTGCACAACTTCGGACCATGTTAGAGCACCACCATCCTGGCCCCACAAAACTGATCCTCCACAGAGGACAGTGGTTGGTAGTTAGTGGTCACAGCTAACCCTTGCAGCTGATTGGCCTGGGTAAATCCCTCCCATTGACCTGCCAAGAGCAATCAAGGCTCAACTACAAGAGGAGGGTGTACTCAGTCTACATGAAAGATACACCTAGAGTACCCAGTTTGGGTGATAGGGGAGGCTGTGCTATTGGACCCTAAAGGACACCTACTACATTAGTCCATGCTACCAAGGCAGGGACTCATAGAAGCTCTACCTAATACACATATAAACAAACACAGGGAAGCTGCCAAAATAGGAAGGCAAAGAAATGTGGCCCAAATGAAAGAACAGATCAAAACTCCAGAAAAAGAACTAAATAAAATGGAGGTAAAGCAATCTATCAGATGCAGAGCTTACAACACTGATTATAAGGATTTTCAAGGAACTTAATGAGGACCTCACCAGCATAAAGAGATCCAGTTAGAAACAAAAAATACATTAATTGAAATAAAGAACAATTTACAAGGAAACAACACTAGATTGGGTGAAGCTGACAATCAAAGCAATTATTTGGAACATAAGGAAACAAACAAAAAATGATGATAGTATAAGCAGTCCCTGGGACAACTTCAAGCATTACAACATTTGCATCATAAGGGTGCCAGAAGGAGAAGATAAAGAGCAAAATATTGGAAATCTATTTGAAAAAATAAGGAAAGAAAATTTCTCTAATTTGTTCAAGGAAATAGACATGCAAGTCCAGGAAGCACAGAGGATCCCAAACAAAATAGGGGCAAAGAAGCCCATACCAACACACATCATCATTACATGTCATGAAAACCAAGAACCTCCAGCCAAGATTGTTCTATACAGGAAAACAATCATTTAGAATTGAAGGGAAGATGATCTTCCCAGATAAGAAAAAATCTAAAGGAGTTCATCATCACCAAACCATTATTATATAAAATGTTAGAAGGCTTTTTACAGAAAAAGATTAAAGTTATGAACAATAAAATGTCAATAAGTATATATCTATCAGCAATTGGATCTAAAAATAAATTAAGCAAACAAGAAGAACAGAGACAGAATCATGGATACAGAAGTCAATTTGATTTTTCACAAATGGGAAGAGGGTATGAGGGAATGAGTGAATGTGAGGGGATTAAGAACTGCAACTAGGTAGTTACAGAGTAACCACGGGGATGTAAAGTACAGTAAGGAAATAGAGTAGCCAAAGAACCTACGCATGACCTATGGACATTAACAATGGTGTGGGGATTGTCTGAGGGAGTGGGGCATGATGTGTGAAGGGGGGGCAAAGGGGGATACTTGGACAACTGTGAAGCATAATGAATTAAACATAATTAAAAAAATCTTGCCATGGGCAGTATGGCTCCGTGGGTTGAGTTCCAGCCTGAGAACCAAAGGGTCACTGGTTCAATTCCCAGTCTAAAGCATATGCCTTGGTTGCAGGCCAGACCCACAGTAGGGGGTGTGCAAGAGGCAACCACACATTAATGTTTCTCTCCCTCTCTCTCTCCTTCCCTTCCCCTCTCTCTAAAAATAAATAACTCTTTTTAAAAAACTTTTCTTCAGCATCTCTATCGTATTTTGTATGAACCTCTGTTGATGATGTTCAATATTTACTAACTGGAATGTCAATTCTGAGTACAATGTCATGCATATGTGTCTTTGAATTTCTGGAAATAATAAGGCACTGTGATTTGTCATTGTCTTTCAGTGCCCTTATTCAGTCCTTGCCAAGAAAAATATGAGCATTGTAATCACACAAAATGAAACTATAATTGTCCAGATGATTGTGATCAGATTAACCTTTAACAAGATTATTTAGCGGCCTCTGAATAAATGAATTGTTATAATGAGTAAGACTGAATTAAGAAAGAGATCTAAGCTGTTAAGAGCAACTAGTGCTTAAGACTTAGTCATAGTAAACATTTCATAATCTAGATCACTTATTTGAGGGCAAAAGTAATGGAAGAGCTTTATATCTATTAGGAAAAATATAGGAGATATATATATATACATATTATTAAACAGTTGATTGAAGGGTAGAATTTTTTGAAGTACAAATGGCACTTATTAACTGAAGGGGAAACATCAACTTTACCTGAAACTATTCAAAAGATAAATACCTTTCTCTAAGTCCTTTCACAATAACTAAATCGCTTTAAGTTGTTAGCACTTTCTTTTTTATAAATTATATTTTATTGATTATACTATTTCAGTTGTCCCATTTTTTTTTCCCTTTGACCCCTCTACTGAGTACTCCCCTCCCCTCCAGCAATCTCCCCCTTAGTTCATGTCCATGGGTCATGTGTGTAAGTTCTCTGGCTTCTCCATTTCCTGTACTATTCTTAACATACCTCTGTCTATTTTGTTACTGACAATTGTACTTCTTAATCCCTGCACCATTTTCCCCATTCTCCTCTGTTCCCTTCCCAGCTGATAACCCTCCAAATGATCCCCATACCTATGATCCTGTTCCTGTTCTGGTTGTTTCCTTCATTTTTTTATTTATAATTTTTTCAGGTTCGGTTGCTGATAGTTGTGATTTTTTTTTTTTGCCTTTTTTCATGTTCATGGTTTTGATCTTCTTTTTATTAAATAAGTCCCTTTAACATTTCATGTAATAGTGGATTGGTGATGATGAACTCTTTTAGCTTTACCTTGTCTGGAAAGCACTTTATCTGCCCTTCCATTCTAAATGATAGCTTTGCTGAATAGCGTAATCTAGGTTGTAGGTCCTTGCTTTTCCTCTCTTTGGATACTTCTTGCCAGTCCCTTCTTGCCTGCAAAGTTTGTTTTGAGTAATCAGCTGATAGTCTTAAGGGAACTCCTTTGCAGTTAACTCTCTGATTTTGTCTTGTTGCTTTCCATATTATCTATTTATCTTTAACCTTTGGCATTTTAATTATGATATGTCTTGATGTGTTCCTCTTTGGGTCCAACTTGTTTGGGACTCTGTGTTTCCTGGACTTGTATGTTGTTTCCTTCACCAAATTAGGGAGGTTTTCTGTCATTATTTTTCAAATAAGTTTTCAATTCTTTGCTTTTTCTCTTCTCATTCTGGCACCTGTGTCATTCAGATATTGGTATGTTTAAAGTTGTCCCAGAGGTTCCTAAACCTATCCTCATTTTTTTTTAATTCTTCCTCCCCTGCTCCGTGCTGTTCTGATTGAATGCTTATTCCTTCCTGGTGTTCCAAAACATTGATTTGATTCTTACCTTCTTTCTCTCCATGGTTGGCTCCCTGTAGATTTTTCTCTATGTCACTTAGTGTAACCTTAATTTCTTCCTTCCTTCCTTCCTTCCTTCCTTCATTAATTAATTAATTAATTAATTTGCCACAGTCAATGAGTTCTTTAAGTATCCTGATCACCAGTGTTTTAAACTCTGCATCTGATAAGTTGCTTATCTCTGTCTCATTTTGTTCTTTTTCAGGGGATTTATTCTGTTTTTTTTTTTTTTTTTTTTTTTTTGGGTTTTTTTTTTTTTTTTTTTTTTTTTTTTTTTTTCAGTTGGGTAATATTTCTTTGTCTCCTAAATTTGGCAATCACCCTGTGTTTGTTTCTGTGAATTTAGTAGAGCTACTTTTACTCCCTATTTTTAGTGTAGCCTATGTAGAAAAGGCACCTGTAAATTGTGTGGGGAGGAGCCTTGGGTAATTGCCAGGGTTGGTTAAACCACTTCATAACTTAGTGGCTTTGTTGGGGAGGGCTCAGAGAGGTGATAATGCTGCTGCATGGCTTCAGGAGGTTTCCCTGGAACTTGCACCATTTCTAGTCATTTCATCCACTTCCCACATGGGACTGGCGACCTTCAAGCTTCTGCCCTGGTGGTGAAAACCAGAATGGGTGGAGTTGCATATGTTCTAAGTCTGTCAGGCCCTTTAAGTGGTGAAAATCTGGCAGTTTCATCTGCCATCCCAAACCCCACTGATTTTTATAGCCAGAGGTAATGGGGATTTATCTTCCCGGTGCTGGAACCCTGGGCTGTGCAGTCTGGCCTGGAAGCAGGATTGTTTGCTTCCCTGGTATCTGTCCCAATTTTTATCCACCACATGTCTATGTGGGACCGTCTGTTCTGCCTCCACCACTGCAACCTCTCTGCATCACACCACCTCTCTGCCAGTCTGTGTGACTGCACTCCTCCTACCCATCTGGATGAATGTCACTTCTTTAAATCCTTGGTTGTCAGACTTCCACACAACTCTATTTTCTGATGGTTCTGGGTGTTACATGTTTTGAAATCTGGTTGTAATTCTTTCTATGGTTGTGTGAGGAGGCAAAACATGTCCACCTATGCCTCCATCTTGACCAGAAGTCTCCATTGTTTTTTTTAATCAAATTTCATCAATATTTATCTAATATTCCTCAGCAGTAATAAAGAGCTGATTTATTTTTATTTTAATCACTAAAACCCACTAGACAAGCCAGCAAATCGAAGCGAAAGCAACAGCTTGGTTACCCAAACTGTCTTCATTATATATTACACTGTGACAATACTACTTTCCTTAAGAACACTCAACATACTACCTGATTTGAGAAGTCAAGGAGATCATTGCTTTTCTATGGCAAAAGAAAATAAGATACTTAATGTTACTGAAGTATACACATAAAATTTATTTAAATGGTAAATTTTGTGTCATGTATATTTTACCACAATTTAAACAAAAATAAGTAATTAAACAAATGGGACACTGACAGGATACAAGAAGATGCCACTGAAAAGGACTGAAAGTTAGATATTGCGGCCATCAGGTCAGGCAATGGAAGCCACATAGAGAGATACAGGGCAGTGCTGAATTCAAGGGGCACTTTAGAATGAGGTAAAAGAAATTCCATAAATAACTTGAATCTCTCTCAACAAATATTGTAAAAATTTAAACCATGTCCTAATTTTAACAGAATTTCTAAAAATCACTTTGTGTAATGTCAGGCTTATGGAACTACTATATCAAATAGATGACTTAGATAAAAACACATTTGTGGAATATTAATTTCCTGAGGTAAAATTAGTAAAAGCTATGGAATATACATTTCTATAAACAAATGACATCAGGATGTTTAAAATTTACAGTAGTTTTTTTTTTTTTAAATCTATTGAATAAGAAGATTAAAAAAAAATAATTTACTACCCAATCCAGTAAACTTGTTATAAGAAAACATTTTTGCTTGTAAATAGTTAATAAACATTTATAGGAAATTCTACTAGGCTAACTTACATAAACTGAATAAAAAATAATAATCATTTGCATATTCAAAAATAAAAAAATGATGGATTCATAGTGGTTTAAATTTTTTTAACTTTTATTTAAAAGGACATTTTTTATAAAAGTGAGATTTATCTATACAAAATATCATTTTAATTTTCCACTATTTCAAATTTTCCTTCTTTGTATTAATTTCCATACAGGATCATATGACTAGATGAAAAAATATAGCTACTCAAACTTTTCCTATTACTTTCAGGAATATTTTTATGCAATCTTTAAAGTGATATTTGACAAACATTGACTACTTTTTAAAAGATTTTATTTATTTTTAGAGAGGGGGAAGGGAAGAAGAGAGGGAGAGAAACATCAGTGTGTGGCTGCCTCACACATGACCCTTACTGGGGACCTGGCCCACAACCCAGGCATGTGCCCCAAGTGGGAATCGAACTAGTGACTCTTTGGTTCTCAGGCTGGCAATCAAACCACTGAGCCACACCAACCAGGGTTGGATGACTTTTTATTTTAATGTGTACATTAAAACTTACTTTTTAAAACAGGAATACATGATAAATTGTACATGGTGAATTGCTCTTCCCCTCAAAATAAGATTCTTGCTTTGTAAATGTTATTACTCCCTTTTGAATAGGCATATTGTGTTGATTTTAGAGGCAACATGTAAGTAATTCACAACGTTTAAGGTCTAATTTTTGCTTTCATAAGCAATATTCATTTTATTACAGAATTTGTAGAATTTATTAACATATTCTGATGATAATATATGGAAAAATGAGTTATGGAATAGTTTTCCCCATGCCCTGGGAAAGAAAAACTCATCATCTAACCTTTGCCTCCAAATAAATAAGCATTTTTTTGTACATAAGGCTTTTTACTCAATATCTTATCTATTATCTATGTAAAATATTTGCTTTGAATTTTTGTTTTAGGACTCACCTATAGGTGAGTTCATAAATAAGAACTCACTTATTTATGAGTTTAATCTTAGCTCCTTAAATTTTATACTGGTCTGTTTTTCACATTGCTTTTTAAATTTTATTCATTATTTTTGACATGTGTATATTTTCAGGAACATTATTCACAGCAATTCTGTCAAATATTATATACAAAGAATTTTTTCAATGATTATATAATGTATTGTCTATTTTAACTGGAATTTCCATTTCATTTACTTTTAGAGAATCCAAGGTAAAAATTCTGAACTTTTAAAGGTATTAATAAACAAATATTTTTATGTAAGGAGTCTTATAAAAAATTAAAATAGTATGACTTAACATGTTTCTGGGTGATACCTACTCCTACCAAAAGTAGTTTCCAAATACAGTATTTTTGGCACAAAGTGTTTCTTATATGCAGGCATTTAAAATACATTTGGATGTTATATCACAAGGTATTCATTTTATAATCTATATATTTTTTTTATTTTACCACCAAGATTGTTATGACAGAGTTTAAATACACACAGGACAAAAAACAAATAAATCTACTTTGAAATTTAAATTTTAAATTAAAATTAAAAAATATGTCTATAGAGAGACATAGAGATATATTCTATGATATATAGATGTTCTATAGATAAATAGACTTATAGTATATATGATGTAGACAGAATTAAAAAAAATAAAGTTGTGGAGCTGTGCACATGAAGGCTTTATAATTTTGTTAACCAGTGTCACCCTGACAAATTCAATAAAAAGGAAAATAAAATAACTTATTACTTAAAATTTTAAGTTGATACCTATAAAAATTCTATGACAGATTTCCTGTTTTTTTCAGGAAACGTTTCATACTGATTTTACATAAGTTACTAATATATTTTTTCCTTCATTGGATTTCAAACATTTAGTGACAAAATTAAGTATTTGATGCACATATCCCATTAAGAGCTATCTTGACTCTGTCTTGTTTCCTTTTACCTATATGCTATAGTGTTTGTCTTGTCTATAAACATAACCAACTCTTCTTAATATAATGTTTGGTCGAAAAATTTTTTTATATACGTAGCTTTCTTTAAAAAAATTTTTTGTTGTTGTTCTATTGTTCAAGTACAGTGTCTGTATCCATGTAGCTTTCTTGATATTTCATTTTATCTCTGTTTTTATACAGTGGAAAGTAATTATTATACTGTTTAGTTTATAACTATGCATAGTAAAATCCTGATCAATTAAATTAATCATAGTACCAGAAATTTTGAGATTAAAAATGACAAACTGGCCCTGGCTGGTGTGGCTCAGTAGATTGAGTGTAGACCTGAGAACCAAAGGGTTGCCAGTTCTATTCCCAGTCAGGGTACATGCCTGGATTGCAGGCCAGGTCTCCAGGGGGGCACATGAGAGGCAATCACACATTGATGTTTTTCTCCTCTCTTTCTCCCTCCCACCCCCCTCTCTAAAATTAAATAAATAAAATATTTAAAATAATAAATAAATATGGCAAACTGGTCATTTGGTTGACTTTACCATTAGGTAGAACTGGGTTGTCATACAGTGTCACAGCTGGTAGGAAAAGTGGCCCATCTTTATCATACACATTTTTTTCTATAGCATCCTTTAAAGAAAGACATTCAGCCCCAGCTGAAACACTTCTGGTGGTGAAAAATAAGTCAGCTCATTCCAATATAAAGAGCTCTGATCTTAGAACAGTCCTTGTTTTGAACGGAATCTGCCTTCTAGCTCCTAATTACAACATTTGAAACAACTCAGACTAAATATTCTCCCTATTCCAGTACTTCATATATTTGAATACTGCTAATAAGCCATCTTTGCTCCAGTCAAAACTTGTTTCAAAGGTGTGTGTTCCAGACCCCTTATGCTTCTGGATGTACACATTTATATACACTACAGTTTGTTAACGTTCCTCTTAAACTGCCATTTCCAAAAAAAATTATGCACAGTACTCTGGGTACATTCTTATCAGTGCAACACACAGTAGAACAAAATCTAACCTCTGTGAGGGTCTTACCTAGCATCAGACTCCCTCTGTGTTTCATAATAGGATGTGTTTCACATCCTATTGTAATTCATACAGAGCTAGAAATCAGTAAACAATACTATTTCAGATGAATTGCTCTTTCTGAGATTCTCATTCTTTCCCAATCAATTTACCTAATGCACAACTTAAATGTTAATATTTTATTGTTTATATCCTCCAACAAAAATGAACAGAGATGTTCTCAAAAGCCACTTCTATCACTCATTTTGTCAGTGAAACACTCTCTTTGGGAAAATGGTACAAACAAAAAGCAATAAGGATTTTATTCATGATTTATGTTTTAGTGTACCTGCACTCAGTCCTAATATTCCATAATTTTTCTGTTCATATGAAAAAATATTGTATGCTCCAATGTTGTGGTAAATAATTATTAGCCAATTTAACTTTAAATATGTATGGGAGGGAGCATGATTAGGAAATGGGAGCTTAAGAGTTACATACCCATTGAATGCAGCTATTAGCATAGCAGTCTCTCCCTAACACTGGTCTTCCATTACTTTTTTTTCCTTATGTTCAGCACATATTGAAAAATAGTTTGATTTTTCACCTGCCTGAGAGGCTTTTCACAATATTATACCACATTATTAATATGCTTTGCATATATAGAAACTCTCCATTTAAATAATCTTTCCTAACAATATTTTGATGCCTTGTAAGTTTTACAGCTATATTGGATCAAAGAGCATTCATTGTCTCAAATTCTAATGCGTCCCACAGTTTGGTATTTTTGATGACTACCTACCTTGTAACCGACTGGAAGGTCCTGGCAATCTTGAGAACATCCACTGACTCTCTTACTCAAACATTCGTTTTTATGGCAGTTTCTCTCATCTGAACCATCCCCACAGTCATCCTTATTGTCGCAAAGACCTCCACTCGGAATGCACCTGCCATTTTTGCACATAAAAAATGAACTGTTGCATGACCGTTCTGGAAAAAAGAAAATAAAATGAATGGGATATCAGAACATGCTATTATTTTTATACTGCAATTGCTGAAAACATTCACAAATATAATTTCTGTGTCTTAAAATTATAGTAAATACATGTACATATAAATGATTTATATTAAGTATAATATTTTATACACAAAATATAGAAAATCAAGGGCAAACCAACTTTTGCTCAACCCATTGTAAAATTATTATAAAAATTAACAATCAAAATAATCATCTATAATAAAATTAATGGCTATAGTAAAATCTTATAGTGTGATGAATGAGTTAAAAAGTATGATGATAATATGATATTTCCCTCAAGCCATAGGACTCTGATAAATTACATATCACTAAAAATTAAGAATCTAGAATAGGTAGAAATTCCTAATTTTTTCATCTTGGAAATATAACATTGACATTTTAAAATCAGAGCATTAAAAAAGACACTTTTAGCAAGTAATAGTTGTTCCAAATATAGCTATGAAAAGAAGTCCAGGTTTTGCAGATACTTATCCTGATGACTTGGACATTATTACTCATTATTGTAACATGATAAAAGAAAGCCCATTAACATGCAAACTATATGAAAAAATTGAATTAGTATTTTAAAATATATGACTATATATTCAACATAGAATAGTGAATGATAAATAGACCAAGATGATATGTAACTTATTTTATTTTGCCAAAGTATGGATAATACAGACTTCCAGTAAATATCAACTTGTTTTGTTTGAATTTTTGAGTATATTTAGACAGGTAAATTTCATGTATATAACAATATGTATTAAGATAAGGTGATCTTTTTTGAAGTTGGAATGGTGACAGATTTATCACGTTCATTGTTTCAAATCTTCATGTTTTTGACACATACTAAATTTCTAAGACTAACTCCAAAACATTAAGGATCCTACGTGGTATCAGCAGAAACACCAGTGCTTAGTTATTTGCATCTCCTTTCATTGACTGCCGTTCTAAACTAAAAATCAGAGTCTCAGTTTTGCCATTTAAAAAAAGACCAATTTTTGAAAAATCATAGCATATATTTTCTGTACCTGCACTTTTGCACTTTGGGTTTAAAGGCGCTTCATCAGAATGGTCCAGGCAGTCAAAGTCTCCATCACACTGCCACTGAGCATTTAAAAGACATCGCCCATCAGCACAACTAAATTCTTCTGCATTACATTGTCGGTATTCTAAAGAAAAAGAAATCAATATTCTAATTTGTGTTTTTATAAAACAAATATTAATTAAAACTTCATACTCTAAGGTACACTGTACCTAATTAACCTTGCAGGTTACCCGTACCTCCTGTGGGGAATATTTCTCATTTCTCTCAGGGACAGAGGTCATATCAGCAAGCAATGTTTGTGGTTTGGAAGTAGAATAAAAGTCCAGAAAATAAATTTGTAAACAACACTGTTACTTTTTCTAGGTGAAAAAATAAGAATGCAGCATTCCAGTATACCATCTCTGCTGACCTATTAGCTATGATTTTAAAAAGTTCCCTTAGAATAAAAAATAAAATGAAAGTTATTAGAATTTTTTTAAGACCAAGCTTGGTTAGCTATAGTACCAGGACATGTGAATGAACTGATTCTGAGTTACAATGAATTCTTAGAAACTGTAATATCTTGCTTATGTTTGGGAATCATTCAAAATGTAAATAAATTGATAAAATAAGAAAAATTAAAAGTTAATTATAGAGCAATAAGCACAAAAACTATTGTAACTGTTATATATTGATTCTTAGAGGCATTGAAAAGCTTTATTCAAATCATAGTATCCACCAGCCAATTATTAATGTTGATATCCATGCCTGATAAGTAAAAGTCATTTGATTTTGAATATTATGAAGTTTTAAATTGGATTTTCCCCTAATATTATAATAATAAAATCTGTCATTTATATTAGAAAATTTCTGGGAATCTATACAAGTATTCTATTTTTGGAAATAGGGAGTAAGATTTTTATGGTTTAAAAATAAATAAATCCTTAATAAAAAAACTAATTCAACAATGATTATTTAATTGAGGTATTTATCACATTGAATGGCAAAAGTAGAACTTTCTAAAAATCCCAGTTGGCTTAATATTTCTTTCCTCTGTCTTTTTCTTCACTAGTTCTTCCTTTTCGTTACTAAATACATTCAAGGTTCTCCTAGCCCCCAAACAATAAAGATTCATTGACCTAAGTCTTAACCATGCATTTCTTTTCCTTACACTATCCAATTTCACTTTCCCTTACCTCCAGTTCATCTCCGATTCATTAACATCTCATTTCTGCAACATCTACATTCTGAACTTCTTCAGAGCTAACAGATTCCAAGTGACAAGTGTCAAATTCAAAATGTCTCAGATTCCTACTTCATTTTCCTGTAGCCTTTGACCACATTGTTGACCACACTCCCCTGGAAATCCAGGCTGGTCTCTAACTTTGTTTTTGCTGTTCTTGTTTTTTCCTGTTTCTTTATGCAGTCCTCTGCTGTTCCACCACAAAATGATGTAGGCGAAGCCTTAACTTCAACCCTTCAAAGTTCAGTGTATTTTCCCCACTCTACTTTCTATGGTTTTGGGTGTTCTCATTTGTTATCATATTCGGATATCACCTTTATGCTGATGGTCACTTAATTAATATTATTTGTCTTGATCATCAGTCTTGTTTTTGGAACCAAGATTTCAAACACTCACCACACAGTTTCACGTGAATGTCTGAAACACTTCATTTTAAAAATATCCAAAATTAATTTTTCATTACATCTTTCTTGTGCACAAACAAAACTGGCCCTTGAACTTCTGTGATCTGAAGCTAATCGACAGCAACAAACCCAGCAAGTTATCAAGCTAGAACTTTTCCTTTATCCTCTATATCCAACTGTAATTTAACTCTGAGCCCTTCTGCACTTCCCATTCCACCATTTCAGCCCAGCTTCAGAAGCACATCATTAAACGTCAGAACTGTGCAATAGCTTCCTAACTAGTTTACTTTTGCCTTACTGCTCCCCTTTCCCATGGCAGTATTTCATCCACTCTGCTGAAAAAGATGGTCCTAAAACACAAATTTGGCTGAGACATTCCTCTGTTCAAAATGTCTCTGGCCACTGAGAGACAAAAGAATTAAATACAAATTATTTAATATTGTATCTCAGAATTTTTAGGATCTAGTTTCAACTCAATTTGCTGGGTTCAACTTACATCACAAATGATTAATTGTCATTTCTCAATTATTTCGATATGCAGGTTGTTATAAACATGTACAGAATTCATTCTGTGTCTGGAACTGCTCTTACCACTTTAGAAATATGAACTCCTCTAATTGTCTTATCAGACCTAAGACTTAAGCAATGTTATTATAATTTTTTTACAGATGTGAAGATTGAGGTACCTAGAGGCAAAATAACTTTGTCAAGTTATTTTGGTCACACAGTCAGTAAGTGTCAGGGACAGAACTTGAGTTTGTCCTGCTCTTAACCACCATGCCGCACTCTCCAGCATCTAAATAGGATTTCCTCTAACATTCCCTGCGTCTTTAGTGCTTTGAAAGTCATTTTCTCAGATCTGATTTCATGTATTGTGATATTTATTCCTACCTGACAATGTATGTTATACTATATTGTAGTTCTGATTTTCCTTTTAGTAAGTTTTTCTGGTGGGATCTCTGTCTCATTCATCTCCATATCAACCAAATACAGTGTCTAGCAGAAGAAAGGTATTCAATCAGACATAACTCTACTTCAGATTTGTCTTGAATGATGATGCATCTTTTAAAATATCATATGGAATCTACAACTTAATGGTGAAATGATCATAAAAACTTATATCCATGGATTTCAAGATTTATACCAAAGACATTGCTCAATCAGGACAGGAGAGGGCGCTAAATCTACCACCTTTTGTAGGTGGATGTGGATTTCATAGCTTCTCACTTTATCTTTATTCACATATGTATTTAAATATTTACAAAAATAGCAGGTTTGCATAAGATTTCAGCTTCAACTGGGAATTTTTAATACACTGAATTTTATATCAAAATTTGTATGTGTATTTGTATCTACATTATATATATGGGGTAAGATACCTATGAAGTGAAAAGATAAATTTCATAGTAATTGCATTTTAACAAATAAGTGCATGTGTAAATAAGATAAGGTAAAAAGAAAATGCTCAATATCCATTTATTCTCATAGTTGTGGATTGCATTTTTTTCTCTCATTCAGATATTTGATTTGGCTATAAGATTGTACTAGGTAGTCAGCAATATATTACCTTTAAGTACGTCAAGGTACTTAAAACCAAAGATATTTTTATAAATATTTTTGGTGTGGTTCCTGATAAAAATACAACGCCAGTAGGTATGGTTTCCAGATAAATGTGTAACTACTGTACAGCTTAGAGAGATTATATCTCTTTAAGTGTGTGTGTGTTACTGAATTTAAATGTTTTAGTGATATTAATAAATGTGCATCTTTGTTTTGTTGTTTATTTATATGTTCTTTGGTTAAAAAAAAAAAGCAGCATTTAGCCTGAGAATCTTCTCCAGAAAAGTTTAGTCCTACTCACCGCACAGCAGAGACTCATCGGAGCCATCGCCACAGTCATCGTCGTGGTCACAGACAAACTGCTCGGGGATGCACACCTCATTGTGGCACGTGAAAGTGTTATCATCACATGTGTTGTTGGGAGCTGGGGGAGCCATCACAAAAAATAAAGTTAGATGAGTACCTATTTTACCACCCCTCACCTTAGGAGTCTGGGGAATGTTCGCCCTTATACTCAATAATCTATGGTCATTTAGAAAAAATATTTATTCATTTAGTATATCAGATAAATTAATAACATTAATACATAGTTGTTAATACCTTTGAATAAATGTTAATATAAAAATACACATAATTGGAAGTCTTGGTACTAATAGAGTCAACAGTTCTAGAGAGAACCTGAAACGTCAGGTCATTTAGCAATTTGTAACTTTCCTAAAGCAAGAATTCAAAAGTTCATATATAATTTGTTAACGGTTACTCAATTGTGGGGGTAGGTAGAAATGGAAGAAGGTATGGGGGATAAATAGTAATAGAAAAATACAATAAAATAATGTAAAAATAGAATAAATATAATGAATAAATAAAAATATAATTGTAATAATGTGGCTGTTTTCTCCTCAAGCTTCTACAAATGTTAGTAAAGAGACATAAATGTGGCTTAATTTATGAAAAATGAATCTAAAAATATCACTAAGTGCTAATAGTCATGATGAAAGTGAAAAAAAGGCAAAAGGACTAAGAAAGTTACTGTTTTAAGGAGAAAGTGATAAACTATTTAGGTGATTTGAAGAACTGAGTGTTGAAATGGGTTATGTTCTATGCTGTGATGAGCCTGACCATACACACCACATTATAAAGGAGCATCGATTTATGAAACAAATTATTGATCCTTTCAGAACACTGATCCATGAACATTGTGTTCCACCTACTGAGGGTCCTAACCAGCAGGAAAATGGTTGAAAAAAATGTGCTGTAAAGCTTCAGCAGATGTTCAAAAGATTGTAAGTTATACAAAGGAAATAAATTTTAATACAATGTGCATAGAATTATAGAGGTTTGAAGAATCACATAAATATTTTCTCAATTATCTTTTGTTACATTTAAAGGATAAACACTAGGCTAAGACTCAAGGTTTGAGATATCTCGAATGTCAAAAATCTGTCATAAAGTGAATGTTAACTATCTTATTGTGGTTTTCATTCCACAACATGTACATATATCAAAGCATTATCTTATACTTCTAAAAGCTAATACAGTGTTATATTTCAATTATATATCAATTTTTAAAATAAAAAAGAGCATGTCATTATCATATAGAGAAGAAAAAGGCTTTGTGAAAAAGCCTCCCTGCCTCTTACATCTGAGAAAGCTATTTACCTTCTTTGTGTACCTCTTTCTTTATGCATTGAAAGAAGATAATAAAATCTATCTGATAAATTCTATCAGGAACTAGATAAGTTATATGAAGCAGATCAGCTAAGTTTAGGTACTCAAATTCCTAGGTGCCCTTTAAGGTTCAACCTAACAATTATTTGGGGAAGATTCCTAAATTGAATTTGGGAATTCGATCATGTAAATGAATTCACCTACAAAATAATGGACATATAACGAACACTTGAGAAAATTTAATTGTATGCCAATCTCTCCCTCCAATATCTTCACAGGCACTTTCCTCTACCTAGACTACCTCTCTCTCTCTCTTTTCTTTGTCCTTTATGACTCAGATAATGTTTTTACTTTTTCTTAAAGCCCTTCCATGAGACTTGTAGGCTTTTTATAAAATACTTCTTTGTGATGACCTAGAATCATTTACATATATCATTCTGACACTTGAGGTATTATAATTATTCCCTTACATGCTTATTAGGTTCCTTCCCCAGATTGCCTCAAACTCCATGAAGAAAGAACATTTCTGCTTTCAACTCAGTAATGATTGAAGGGACATGAATAGGTAAATATAATAACAATAATAATTTAATCAAATATAATTTATTGTCAACAAATAAACTTGAAAAATAATACAAAGGCCACACAGACTCAGCATTAAAAATTGCCCATTATAATAAAACTAAAACTTAGTTACTAATAATTCCTCTCACTTTTAACCACGCAACAGCTTATATAACTCAAGTAAATTATGCCAATTCCAATACATGAATTATTATTTAAAATACTAAGCAACAGGGACTTATTTGGCATTAACACTTTCAGATCACTTCAGTACAATTTGTCATATTTTAGAATAATTTACTTAACAGCACCCATGTGGCCAAAGAGTGTTAATATGTGTCCCAGAGTGTTAACTGCTACAATAACAACCGTATACTGGGACCATCTGGATCCCTGATTTGATACATAATTCTAGTATGTAGCCCTCAGTGGCCCCATTGACCTTTACAGACACACGCATCAGTTTCAAGATCAAAGTGAATTTTTCCACAGTAGCATAGATTCTGTGCACATAGGTCTACTCAAAGTTATCTTTTTCCTCTTTGTTTTAATTATCCCCCATATACACATAATATATAGACCCACTTACATTATGGCTTCAAAAATAATTTTAAAGTCCTGAAGATAGGTCTTTGGAGTGACAATTGGCAGAATTCACTGTAATGAGCTGAATTCACAACAACATTTTGGATCAATTGCTTGGTCTCTATTTTCTTAACCACGCAAAGGAATTTATCAAAAAATTTCTATTGAGTAATTGCTTGTAAATTTCTGAGGTCACCAAGAGGCAGGAACTTGATAAATTGTCTGACCTCCAAAGGTGTTCCTCTGATCCTCCAGCTTCAACTATAACCATAATATTTTTACCTGACCTAGGGTTAATACCCTATCCATATGGCTAATAGGTGTTCACTGACCTTCTGATCAGTAATTATTTAGGATCACAGATGCTATTTACAGAATATCTGAAATAAGCAATCTAAAAGTTTCATCGTGGAGGCATGGGGACAGGGTGGAAGATGCTGAAAAGAAAGTAACAAACCTACCACACTCACACACATATCAGGCAATTAGATTATCTCAGAAGTGAAATGGTAATTCTTGAGTTCATCAGAACTGTCTTAAAATGGGTAATCCCACTTTACATCTTTGAAAGGCTTTAAACAGAGGTGAGACAGGTTGCTGGACTACTATGATGACAACATCCCGCCTGATTAATTCCAACACTACCTGTGAGTCCAGGGACTGAGAAAGTGAGAGAAACGTGATATGGTGAGCAGTAGGAAAGTAAATGTCTAAGGATGCTGCCGCAGCTTTCTTTCACATACATCCTGCCCCATGAGTGTTCGTACCGCAGCCTGCTGTTGAGAGTTCATCACTTCCGTTTGGACAATCCCTGTCACCGTCACACAGCCAGTGCTGGGGCACACAGGCGTGGGAGCCCTGGCAACTGAACATGTCAGCTGCACAGGTGATGGCACCTGAAACCCAAAGAGAAAATGCCATTAAGGTCACTGCATATCTGCTGATAAAGGTATATCATGTACATTTCTTTTAAGAAAGAAGGGATGGAGAAAAATGTTGCTGACAAAGAAGAGATTGTAGTTATTTGAAATCATCAGATAATATCTATCCTTCCTCTACAGATACCTATAGATATCTATAGATAATATTCCTTCTTAATTTCAAGGTTATGCTTCTTAAAGCTACATGGCAGAAAATAACAATCTTTTCTTTTTGTAAAATGTAGCAAGGCATAGACATGTTATTGAACTGTGAGTAGACTGAAATAGACCTTTAAAAGCACTGAACATATCAGGATAATATTAGAATTTATTGCCTAAGATGATAATCACTCACCATATTAACTTATCATAATAACTGCAAACAGGAGAACTGTTATTAATCCCATTTGACAGAAAAGGAAGTTGAAAAGCTTGCAGAAAGTCATGGGTCACTCAGGGTTCTGCATGTTGAGCTGGGAGTTCAAATTCCTTTTCATTCCCAAACACCTTCTCTTAACTACTAATGTCATTGTTAATCCCCACCTTGTATTATTGAAAAGGATAAATGTGTGCATATTCCTTCTGCTTCTACACACTTAATAAACAGAATCTATCTTTTCCCTACTTTATGAATTCAATGTCCCTTTAGATGAATGATGTTGTTTTTCATATGTACATTGCAAAAAAAAGGTGCTTGTTGACTTGTAAATTCAAAGGATCCTTTGAATTTAAGGGTTCATTGGACCCTTAAATCTAACTTTTCTTTAATTTCACTTTCTCATGAATAAAAGCTGCCCATAGAAAAGATGCTAAAAATCATATTGTTAGAATTATTCAGAAAATGTTAATATGTCCATGAAGAAAATGACTGACTAGATTGAATAAATATAATTGTTTCCAAACATCTAAAACAATAACCAACATGCTTTAATTGAGTTACCAACATCATCTTCCTTTTCCGTCACAGAGTCATTAATGAGCAGAAAATGCTTTTCAACGCCTTGTTTGTATCTGAGGGCGCAGCACGGTGACAAAACGGGAATCTCAAGTGAACTTTTCCAACATAAACATGCCTTTCCCTGATGTACATACACTTTAGTTTGGAGGACAAGGTGGCAAATGAATTCTGAGAAGTCTCCTAGATAATTCAGGTTTGCTCGTGTGAATGAGGATAAGTGCTAACAAAATGAAGTTTAATACATCTATTATGGAAAAATTGAAAAAATCTATTAAATAAATGTTGCTTTCATTTAAAAATGAATTTATTTGCTACCTATTATATTTTCAGTACCTTTGAAAATAAAATTCTCTTCCTGCAAAAATGACTTTTATATTATTTCTTCTTCATATCTATCTTTTCAAGGTTTCCGTGAGAGCACAGTGTCACCTTCACTATTATATTCTCAATTAGTGCTCCAATTTCTATAATGTTTTTATTAAGTTTGAGATTAAAAATGCATTTTTTTTCTGCTGAGGAGATTTGATACATGTAAAATTTTTGTCTATATGTTTATTATCACCCTAATTCATTCTCAGGGTAGGCATAACAGATAAAGCATCATTTTGACTGTTGAGAAATTTCATTCTGTGTGACCTTGAAGAAGCCTAGTATCTGAATTTTACTATCTGTAAAGTGTAGGTTATGACTACATAATTACTAAGATACTCAATGTACAAAATGGCCTAAGGCTTTTTGCAGCTAATTTTCTGGCTCTCTTGATAGTGTTCAACAGATTTTGTGCTATGAGCATGCCAAATATCATAGTCAACTGGAAAGAAAATGGAACAAGGAAAAAAATTGTGACCTCATTTCATAATTACCACTGCCATCTGAAAATACATTGACTTTCTCAGGGATATTAATCCCAAGGGAGAAGGAAGGCAAGCCGAAGGTATTCCACCAGATCCATCCTGTACACTTACTCAGAGATAACGTTTGATTGCTGACAGTTACTACCTTATTTAGTAAGTATTTCAGAAACCTGAATTCTGCTCCTAACTCTGTCATTGCTGATTCACTGAGTGAACTCTGGCAAATTTATTAACCTCTATTTTTTATGATTAAACACTCCGATTTCAAAATAGGTCCTCAGATCTCAAGTCAAAACCACTATGAGCTTATTAAGAAAGGTTGTGTTTACAGTTCACATTAGAATATCTAGAGGTAGGGGCTAAGAATTTACAGTTTTAACACACTTCTGAGAAGGATATTTTGTGTGCTAAAGGTTGAAAACAGCTGATAAACTATTTATAAAGTTCCTTTCTAATCCTAAAATATAAGGTTTGGTTCATTGATTGATGCTTGGTCTAAAGTAGTAATTTTTATGTGGCACCAGTTTGGTAGTTAGCGTAAAAATTAGCCTATAATTAAATTAAATTGTTTTTTTTTAACAATAGGTAAACATGCCCCTTACAGTTTTAATCATTTCCTTTTAAATTCTCAGGACACCATAGGCATGACAATAACAATAGACATGACAATATATTGTCAGTGAAAATAATGATAGACATGACAATAATTCTGAAAAATAAAGGAGGAAGCAGAAGAAGTAGACCAAAATAGAATGGGATCAAATTCATTTATACAGTGAACATGGTCATTTATATAATTACAAAGTTATGAAAAGAAAAGGTAGCTCCTTTTGTACCTTCCATAGTCAGGAATTTGAGAGACAAGAAATAAAGTGGACTTATTACCATGATCACAGAGCTGGAAGATGCAGGTGTGAGAAAATTCAATTCTGTATGACTTTAAGGTCTTTATCCATTTTGTTATAATGTCTACTCAGAAAGGAGAGTGATATCAATGGAGTCATGTAATGTAGGGTTAAACAAAGCATCCACAGCAATATTATTTTAAACACTGAGAGAATGTTCAAACCATTGTTAAGTAGCTAATCATTTTGTTAAAATGAAGGAAAAATAAAATAAATAAAATAAAATACAGGAAGATTTAATAGAAAATAGAAACATAGCAGTTAAGAGAGTGGCCAGTCATCTAATTGATTGCTGATTAGTTTTTTTCTTGCAGAGCTTTATGATAGTGATCTTTTTATATTTACCTTTTTTCTGTCATACAACTAAATTGTTTCAGCTGTATAATAAAAAGTAGGTTTTGGTTAGCTTAAAAAGAAGAAATAAAGTGTATGCTTTGGAAAGACAGCTTTGATTTTATGTTATCTCCAGAGAACTTCAGTTTAGCTTAAACATTATAAAATCTTACTTACTGTCTCTATGGTAGTAACATAAAGACTAGGCCAAACTCCTGATATTTAAAAAAGGGTGTGAAGTATATTTAAGTCTAATTGTACACCTTATTCTATGATTCAGGTCCTTTTCTCTCTAAGATGAGGATGAAAAAGCTATGAAATACGGCTTTCATAATGAGTAAAGAATATATATTTATAGATACAAACATATATATGTACGTATGCATATATGCATATATATGCATACATAAACAGATCAGATAGCTTGACATATGTAAATTATAATTGGCCAAGTATAATAAACTTATATATTATATTACTTCCTTCTTTTACCCAATAAGAAATTCATTAATTCCATATAAATTATTTATTTTTTGTGATTATTTAAAAGCAATTATGTTGTATGTGCAGTGGACATATACTGTTTAAATGTAGATGTTGAACACTACACTGCTAATTATATAAGGCTAACTTGTAAAGTACATTTTGAAATAGCATACAATAGCCTCCTTCCTTACTTCCCATTGGCAACAACTCAATAATAATGATTATTATAATGCACACACACATAAACTGCATGCGTGGCTCCTTCGGTATAAATTGGTATAATACTTTTGGAGGTTAAGGCGAAAATACACATTAGGAGACATAAAAATATTTCTGATTATTTGATCCAAATAATTTTAGTTATTAACATCTATTCAAAAAATCATTGAAGACTAGAAATAAAATTCACAAGTACATTCATTGTATAAAAACCTGAACATTGATAACAAATAGGCTGTCATAAAAATAATAAAAGCAACTGCATAGAACTGTATATACACATTTCATGTCAAGAAAGAGTAGACAGCAAAGCTTTATGTGTCCTCTAGAATGACAGAACATATGTATCATGCATCTAAAAACTGAGTGAGAATATAAAAGAGATGACTCACCACAAATGCTGTCACTTTCATCCAGTCCATCTCCACAATCATCCTCTCCATCACAAATCCAGTGTTTAGATATACATTTTTGTGCAGAACAAGCAAATTGGTTCCAGGAACAAGAAGAATCTAAAAACAAACAAAATATTTATTGTAGATGCAAAAGAAAATGAAAAGTATTTAAGACCATGTTTAGATAGATCTGAGAGAGAGAATGTTCTTCTTTGGACTAAAACCAACAATCCTATAATAAAGTAAGCCAAATTCCTCTTATCTATAACAGCTCTGTAATATTTGACAACTGCTTCCCTCTGAGTTGCCAGGTTATGCATTTTTCCTTCAAACTACTTCTCACTGGGTTTGAATTTGAGCTAGTCATGATGATGGTACTTTCTTCTAAGTATGTTCCAGATTGTCATAAAAAAAAAAAAAAAAACATGGTGAACAAGTATAAAATAAATATCCCAAGTGTGATAGTTATTCTTTCTAATTTTAATACATATTTCTGAACAACTGGTAAAAAATTTATATCTTATGTAAGTTCATGACATGATGGACTCACCAGCATGTATTTTTGTTTTTCAAAATGAGACAAATACCACATGATCTCACCTTTAACAGGAACCTAATCAACAAAACAAACAAACAAGCATAACATAACCAAAGACACTGAAATTGAGAACAGGCTGACAGTGACCAGAGGGGAGAGGGGAGAGAATTTCAGGGGAAAAGTGGAAGGGTTTAGAGCAACAAGTATGAAGGACACATGGACAAAAACTAGGGGGGGAGTGGAAATGGGAGGGAGGTGGGGACGGCTGTGGCAGTGGGCTGGGACGGGAGTAAGAGACAGAAAACAGTACAAGAACAACAATTAAAATAAAAAAATAAATGAAAAAAAATGCCATAAAAAATAAATTTACAAAAATATGCTAAAAAAGAACAACAATTAAAATAAAAAATGAGATAAATGAGGAGATTTTAGCTTGAGTACAATGCATTCATTTCACACCTATTCATATTTATCATTCTGATGTTTTAGTTTCTCTTCCTTGAGAAAAGTTAAGTCTGAGTAATACCAGCCAAATTCATTGACAGAGTGGCAGGTATGTTACTACCAAATTATGCATTTGTAATAGTGCACCCCATTTATTTCCAAGGTCAGATTTATGATTGCTCTCCTGGACCTTCAGCCTGTTCTTCCACTCAGCATTCTTATCACCATGAAATATCCAAAAATGAAACCCTTCCATAGTAAAGTCTTCAAAATATAAATTACTATAAAAATAGATTGTTTATTTTGACTCTATAAATTATTTTAAAATTTGTATGTTGTTTAAAACATTTACTTCAATAACTTGTGAATAGAGAGATGTTTATATAACTGAAACCTTAAAAACTTAAAGATGATACAACCATATAATGGCTTCCCCTCCAGAAATTCTTAATCTACATAAACTATTTCTAAAGTTCTCCATTAATCTTGTTCAGAATCTGGATCTAATATACAGATACATAGCATCTTAATGAAACCAGTGTGCCTCTGTATTTCATGGTGACATTTACTTTTAGAGGAATTTGTCATTTCATAGAAGATTCATTTTTAACCTTTTTTTCTCTCTGTTTATTCACCAGATTGTATGTTTTTGTGTTAAATTAAAATGGTGAACATGTGGTTTGCTTCCCTATAAGAAATTTATTTATCCTGTAAATTACAAAATCTATCCTCTATAAAATAAATTTTTAAAATGTTTTCTTATCTTGCCAACTGAAATGAAATGTAAACATAAAGAAATTAAGAGGTAGGTGGTAAATGATAAAATCCAGGTTTAAGCATACTATTTAAAGCTATCCATACAATTAATAGAAATTGTAGAAAAATAATAAATAGTCAATTACAGGTAGGAGGTGTATAATGAATAGAGAGAGCTAAATTCTTAATTTTCATAGCAGAAGATAAGTATATTTACATCTAAAGATAATTAGAAGATGAAGGTATCAGTATATCATTGAAATTGATGGAGGTAACTAAGAAAAACAGAACAGTTTAAAAGGAAACATTAGAACAGCTGATGGTTAATCTCTAAGTTTTTATGTTCTAAGTATTATTTAATAAAAATAAAAATTGATGTCAAAATCAATTAGCAATATTTTCTATAAAATATCTTTGTAAAGGGACATCAGTATATAAATGATAATATGGTTCATGAAATTAAAGCAAAATATAATGCCTCACCACAGTGTAATTCATCAAGTCCATCTTCACAATCTTTCTGACCATCACATACCCAGGTATTCAAAATGCATCTTCCACTAGGACAATCAAAATAGTTTTCTTCACATTTGTGCTTGTTTTGCACTGTGACAAAATATAAAATGTAATGTCAAATAATTTAATTAATCAAACTTCTAAAATATAGGTGGAGAGCAAAACAGTAATAATCCTTGAATTGGAAGGGATAAAAAACTAGAAAACTTAAAACAAAACTGAGATGTTACCTTCACGAATGTCAAGGTTGTGAAAACTAAGGAAAGAGCAAAAAATTGGCACAGACCAGAGTAAATGAGGCAGGTATAATAATCAAATCCAAAACAGAACAATGATATTAATGGAAAAACAGGTTATATACAAATAATGTGGAGTTTCAGTAATAAAAATAAAATGAGTAACTGAAATGTGTATAAAATGAGTGATCTGAAGGTCAACAAATCATTTTGGTAGAAAACATTCTTAATTCCTTATTCATAAAAAGTTATAATATTATAAAAACATTAGTAGATTTTTGTTTAAAAAGTGTAGACTTAGTATTCTTACTGTCCTATAGTTTGAGTAGTTTTTGACAAGATTTAAATAAGTATTCACTAACTTAAGGGAAAAAAGTTACAATACAATCTTTACTATCATTATGCTTTGCAGAAATATCATGAGAATAAAAAGTATTTCTATATAAAATTATTTTGTTTGTTACATATTTATTTCTTAGAATGGAGTACTGTTATTATAACCTCCAAGAATGCATATAAAAATATCTGATGTTTTCAGTAGTGGATGTCATGTCTTAGACTGACGGGTTCACAGCCCAATCAGAAGCTAAACTTGAGAGTATACATACCAATTACTTTGTAATGGTCCAAATTACCCCTATCTTATTTCTTAAAATGTCAGCTTTGTGGATCTCATTAAAAATAAAAATAATCTTTTAGGGAAGTTATTATTAAACCAACTAGTGTTGAGCATGCTTTACATTTTATTTTGTCTTTGATACTGCTTAGATACAACCTAACTTGCAGGGCTGCCCATCCTTTTGGCATCTTTGTGCCATACTGGAAGAAGAGTTGTCTTGGGCCACATGTTAAATACATTGTAGCATGTAATCATAAAAAAAATCTCAATGTTTTAAGTAAATTTATGATTTTATGTTGGGCTGCATTCATGGCCATCCTGGGCCACAGGCAGCCTGCAGACCATGGGTTGGACACCCTGATTCAGACTGACCTCTTACTAGACTCCTGTGTATCTGTTCGCCCGTCACAAAAGTCTACATGAGCATCCTGTCCTTCTTTCCCAGTATAATCATAATTCTCTATTAATGTTAAAAGTTAACTGTTAAATAATTTATTAATTCTAGAAATATGTAAAGACCATACAAATTAAATACCATATATGTTTATATACAGATTTATATATTGATATATGTTTAAAGAGGTCTATTATATTTTGCCTTTAAGTTAACATTTAAATGAATTGTAACAAGGTAAAGAATTATTGTAGAAAGAACATTCAATTAAGAATTTAGATACCCAGTTTCCATGAACCTGAAATAATGTTTCTACATTTTTTAATGTTTCATATAATTAACAATAAAGTAAAAAAAATATGAAAGCCAAAAAACAATTTTACTCATGTCAAGGAAAAAAGAAAAAAAAGACTGTTATTACCAAACCCACTGGTAGATTTCATAAACTATTAAGAATATCAGTTCATTATAGTAGATTTGTGCAACTGTGTGTGATTGTGTATAAAATATCCACAATGAAATTTCTTAAAGTATTTCAAAAATTATTAAATATCAACTAAACATGGAAAAGTGAGTGTAGCAGTAGGGTAAGGAGAGAGAAATAGGAATATAAGAACACATGTAATAGCTTCCTAAATCATATCTACTTCCAGTTACAGTCATTTAACACTTTTTTCTTATTATATATTTTTAAATTTCTTCCTTCAAACAGTTAAAAAAATAGGGCTATGACCTTTTCATGAGGAGCACTCTTCTAAGAATGCAGATAACACCTTTCAAAGCTTATGTAAACATGGCTAATAGACTAAACACCTGTCTAAACTTGACCCAGCAATGATAACTATGATGTGAACTACCATGCAAAGAAAGTGTATCAGCTGCACCAAACACTCTGATATGACAATGTAAACTGTATAGTAACATTGAGTACAGCCAGTGGTGAAAAATAAAGTATCCCTGTCTTTAGTCTAAAAGCAATTTTTTCTCAGTATGTAATACTTCTATGGAAACTTTACACATCACACATTTTAAGTTTAATCACCAAGTTTAAAAGGATTAATAGTGAACTAAAAGAAAAAATTACTCCAAATAGAGAACAGATTTCTTGAGTATTATTTTATTATTCATTAAAAAAGATCAAGTGGCATATTTGGAATATTTAAATTTTAATATCAATCATTTGATATTAGTAATAAAAATTAGTATGTTTAGTCTACACAACTAGTCTCTAAATCTTCAAAGCAAAGCCTGTTTTTTCTTCCCCCCCTAGAATTACCTGGGCATTTTAATTCATCTGAATAGTCTCCACAGTCGTTAGCCCCATCACATATCCAGGTTGGCAGCACACACAGTGAAGTAGAATTGCATCTTATGAACCCTGTGGTTTTCACTCCAAGTTTATAGAAGTGTGCACAGTCTGTATTATCTGTAAGGAATAAAAAGAAAAAATGAAAAAATGCCCCATAAGCAAAAATGATCAGATTTCTGTGTTGGAGACTAGAGAAGTTAGCCT